>CAKNWT010301197.1:0-21016 GCA_932066315.1 Andricus coriarius | reverse complement strand
AAAAAATGAAAACTTAATCGAGAATTTGTATTATAGTATGTGTAAAGTACTTACTTTCCTGAGTCGAATCCATTTTTTTGAATAACGACACATGCAATAGGCTCGGATATATGCTACTTCACAGGTCAAGTACGTTTGATACTCGAATATGAATGAAATGCATATCTTACCTGTGTGTTCTCTTATTATATCTCCACCACTGTAGGTGCATGATAACGAAACTGCAGCTTCGAATTTTGTAACGTCATATCTCTAATTATCAAAATATGTTAAAGGAAAGACCGATCTAGTACCTTTTTTTTCTCACCATGTCCCATTTTTGCATTAACAGGCACCACTGTGCAACGGTGGAAACACAAATGCTTTGCTGGCTCTACTGATACATCCGAATGGACTCAGATTTGAAAATATTTACATCTACTCAAAATCTCTGAAACAGACAAAGTATGAATTTTTGAAAAAAGTCCTTCAATCAGTAGATGGCGTTGAGTATTGTCCTTTCAACGAGCATGAAGAGGTGATAATGCCAAGTGAAGCAAAAAAAAATTCAGTCGATCCATACCGCTTACTGCTAGCGTCTCCAGCCGCTGGAAATCTAAGTCACACCAATGAAATTATATCAATTATTGAAGAACTACGAGAAGCTGGAATTATATATTAATGAGTGTTTTATCAAGATTTTCATCATTTGCAAAATGAGCATCGATGTATTCGGACGTCATTCCAAGCGAGCAGAGAGTACAAGTCGTGGTCCTCCTGGAATTTGTTTCTTTTTGAATTGATGCTCAATTCCAATTTTTGAACATCAGTTCATTTCCAATTAACATTGCTCAATTGATGATTGTAATTGATGCTCAACAGCAGAATGATGCTCTTAATATGAATATGATGCAACATATGATACAGCGTGAACTTCAGACTATTTATGATGTTATAGCTTCCTTGCGAACTGAAGTAGTCAATAATAATATGATGATTGAGACTTTGGAAAAATCCATACATAAACTTTTTAAAAATGTGGAAATTGATGCTGAAACAATTCAAAAACTGGTGTATCGAAATTCAGAGCTCATTAGTCAAGTAGACACTAGACTGAACGCACTCAAAAATAGACATTGAGAAGCAGCACTTGGTGAAGGAGCTGCACAAGCCAGCTAGAAGAAATTACCAACGTAGAAATTTCTATATCCGTGGCATTGATGCGACCTGGCAAGCTGATCTTGTTGAAATGCAGCCATACGAGAGAGCAAACAAAGGATACAAGTACATCCTTACTGTAGTTGACATATTTTCTAAATTTGCTTGGGCTGTTCCCGTTAAATCCAAGAAGGGCGAAGATGTAGCTAGAGCCGTGGAATCTGTACTTGATCAAGGACGTGTACCAACAAATTTACATTTTGATGGGGGTAAATAATTTTACAATCCACATTTTGAAAATCTTATGAACCGATACAAGATAAATTTGTACTCGACATGTAGTAATTTAAAAGCATCAATTTGCAAGCGATTAAATCGTACTTTAAAAAATAAAATGTGGATGCAATTTAGCTTGCAGGGTAATTATAAGTAGATAGATATTTTGAAAGATTTAGTGTTGTCTTGCAACGATACCAAACATCAGACTATTAGAATGAAACCAAAAGATGTTAATAAGCAAAATGAGAAAAAATTGTTGTTTGATGTATGCAAAAAGTTCAATGTGAAACTAGCAGTTAAGACAGCTAAATTTAAAGTTGGAGATAAAGTACGTATAAGTAAATTTAAGCATGTTTTGAGAAAGCCTACAAAGCCTTGGCAAAGTTAGACATCCAGACATTTATCTTATGGAAAAAGTACTGAAAAACGTGTAAATGAGCTTTTTGTAAAATGGTTAGGTGTTGACGACTCTCACAATAGTTGTATAGATAAGTCTAGTTTGTAAGTATTTTGTATTAATATTAAGGTTTTTTTGAATAAAGTTGATTATTCTCGAACATATATATCATCTGAGTTCTGATAATTTCTCAATCACTTCTTCACACAGATTCTGATTGTAGAAAGTAATCATTTCAAGAAACAGACTTTTAAATCGCAGAAGATTAGTAAATATAAGTTTTTTTCATTGCTTTATTCTTTAAACTTGAATAATTTCTTTATATATAAGATTTTACACTTTTCACACAAGGTGATTTCACATTGCGCCATACACCTTCAGCTATGGTTTCAATGATGACATCCTTTGTACGTTAAAAAGGTATAAGACTCTGTTCCAGAAGATACCGATCGAGACAAGGACTGACTTCTCGGAGAACAGCAAACGATGTTTCTGGTAGTACAAACGGATAATATTTTCGTGTTTCTTGAATTTGCTCCAAAGCCACTATCTAATCTCCAAAAGATGTAGCCATACTTATACGGAAATTTCCACCGTCGATGCATTGCAGCTTCTCTTGGCCATCAAAGAACAGTGAAATGAGGTTGAAGTAACTTTTGAATAATTTCCAGTCCTCAGGATTTAGGGTTATACTTGGACGAGGATGACTGGCTAGCAGTTTCACTGATGAGGCGAGCTTTTCGTCTTTTTTAAACTCAGCACCGATGATAATTTTCTTTGTGAATGATGAATTCAGATTGTATGTAGTTTGCATGTAACATTTGATTTCCAGGCGTATGAGGCATGATGATGCTGATCTCACTGAAGGCTTTCAGGCACTGAGCGATAATTGAAAACTGTTCACATTATATATTTTTCTTTGTAAATTCGATGGAATTGAAGCGCCCACCCAAATACACTATTTCAAGGTTTCGATCATCACAGACTCTCTTCGTTTGCATGAACAGGTCTTCATCCTCCTCAAACAGTTTTGCAATTCTTTGAGGTAGAAAAACGGAGAATTTGTTTTCGATGATTACGAGCGTTCGCGTTCCATATTTTGTTTTAGCTTTCTTGATGTCTGTTATTTCGTATCGTTTGTTAACTTCTAGGACTGACAGCTTCTGTGTTGGAAGAAAGTCTTCACTGAGAGCGGTTTGGTTTAGTTTTGAGAAATCCATTTTTCGCGGCTTCACTTTTTCAATATTCACTGTATTAAATTTTCTCGTTAAAGTTTGTAAATCTATTCGCACTTATATCACTTCTTTTAGCTCTCGAATTTTCTGTAGAAATATGTTTAAACGACGTTTCAGCTCTTGCTGCTTTTCTTCTTCACAACCTGATATATGCCAACAAACTGATGAAAGAGACGAGCTGGTCTACTTTTATAGACGCTTTCCCCCTCTATCACATTTCTGGATACTTTTGCACAATATTGCCAGATATTACATCATATAAGGCAACAAAGTTCTGCAAGATTCTATATTGTAATCAACACGTTTGGGGCATCATTGTTTTACAACGCAAAATGTGATGCGTCATGGAAATAACCGTGAATTTGTTTACAAGAAAATTGTGGAGTTTAATTTGATGTTGTCATCAAGAATGTTCTAGAAGGATGTTTCTAACGAATTATTTGCGCACTACACAAATAAAGAGAGAAATTTTTAGTTGAATATGTTATCTGTCTGGAAGCAATAAATCAAATTTAGCTAGCCAAAACAGGATGTCATACATAGCCCTCCGTATCAAATGTCATCTGTACATCTGCATCTTTTGCGCATTAAATAAATATTTTATCTGTGAGAAAGCAATACATCATCCTTGTTTTTTTCCTTATAACTATATGACTCAGTAGAAATTGCCAGAACAAAGCAAAATATAACCTTGAAAGTATTTACGCGACATTCTTGAGTTAGGGAATAACCTCGAACGTGTTTACTTGACTCTTACAATTGCGCAATATTATTCTGTGACGTCATCATGACGTTCGGGAATGTTCTAGAAGCCTTGCAGAACGATCTCCATGCCCGCCTCACACACACACACGCACAGACAGATACTCACTAATACTAATTGGTCCAGAACTCCCCCTGTATATCTACTAATGCCTTAGAAAATTTCTGGCGAACAATTGATTTTTTCGTCAATTTTTCCTAAACTATGCGTAATATTATTTTATTTAATCGCTTCATTTTTAAAGTTAATCCATTGATTTCTATTATCGCTTTCTGATATCTCGTTGGCTTTTTGAGATTCAGTTTTTGATTTTTTCCGATTGTTAACTTTTTTATTTTTCCAAAGATTACAATCGCTATCTTTGTATCCGATCTCGTATTTACTATTGTAATAAATTTGTCTTGAATTATTTTTTATATCCTTCTTCCTACTTCTAGGTTTACCTAAATTAAATGAGTCTCCTATGCTTGAGTTGCCGCTAGTATCGTGGGTGAGGATGTTCTCTAGTGGTTGGAATTTGTTGCTCGTGGGGATGCTTATTAGGCTAGAGATATCTTTCCTAGGGTTTGTTGCTGGAATTTGGCCGTTTTGTGTTTTTCGGGATTGGTTGTGATTGATAGGCATTGGGGAATTTTCGCTATCTTTTAACGTTAGGCTACTCTTGATAAGTTCCCTTGTAATTTTGAGGTTAATACTCCCTCCGAATTTCGGTTTCCTATCTTTATAATTTTCTTCTTTATCCCACTAATATTTCATCCATAATATTTTTCTTTTTAATTCCCTTATTCTCTTTTATTGTTGTTTCAGGTTTATTTTTAGTTTTATTTTCCGTTTTTGGGAGGGGTGGCGACTGTGGGTTTGCTTCCATAGGATAGCGGATGGGTGGACTCCCTGGTAGCCACCAAGTTTATGAGTCGTAATCCAGGGTCATTCGTAGGGCTGCCAGCATATCCGTACCTAAAATGCCTACGGATTTTAATTTTTTCGGCTAACCTGAACATAACGTGTTTTACTTTCTTTTCTATTGAGATTGGGATTACTCCTTTCGCAATTATGTCGACGGTTTCTCCGTTCGTGACAGTTCAATTTTCGATTTTTTCCAATAATTCCTTGCCCACATAGGAATGTGTGGCACCTGTGTCAACCAGGATTCGAAATAGTTTATTTTAGAATTTTGTCATCAAATGAAAACGTGCCTCCGTTGTCTCATCTTTATCCGAATTTAAGAATTTAGACGTTCCGGTATTAGTTTGTAATATTTTTGGTCCTAATACCCGCCCTTCTACTTTCTTTGGTTATATGCCAAATAGTGGCATTCTCTTCTAAAATGGCCCGCTATGCCACAATGGTAACAGTTGAAACTATTTGTTTTTATTTTTGAATCCTGTTTTTTGTCTAACTTAAAACTTGTCCTGTCTTGCGAGTCTTTGTTATTATTGTTACCCGTTTTTTTACTTAATTTCATTTTTGAAAATTCTCTTTGTTATTATTTCGTGAATAGTTTTCCACTTTTTCTGTCGGTAATTCGATCATTGAGGTACTTTGACCTTGATTTGAGCCCAATGATATTTGATTAAACATTGGTATCATTTTGTTATAAGGGTTGAATGGATATCTTGGTCTATTACTTTGAAATCTGGTTTGGTAATTAGGTTGGAATCTAAGTTGAAAATTTGATCGCAAAACAGATGGGAATCTAGATCTGGAGTTAGGTCTGAAATTATGTTGATATTGGTTCGAAAAAGGTTGGAATGGAGTTCCAAATGGTGAAAATAGAAATCGATTTTTGTATTGTTTCCTACCCTGGTAATTTTAGTTTTTATATCCGCTTTTGTTATTATTTTGACCATCATTATTTTATTTTTTATCATCTTTATTATTTTCTGGATTGTTTTTACCCCTACTAATGTTATTGCGTTTTTGTTCTATTCTGTCCTCAATTTTAGTCCTCTAATTGTTCAAAAGTTTCAAGATTGTTTCTTTTTATATACATTTCATACTTTATTCTGAGGTTTTCATATGTTCTACGTAATTCTCATTCTAAGTATTTTCTAGGGTAGAGTTTGGTAAAGATTTTTCTAATTTCTGTTCGGTAAGCGTTTTTAAAATCTTCGACAAAATCAGATATACATCTCCAGGAATTTTTATTTATTTCGCACCAATTTTTTGCATCTTCTATTAGTCGTGCGTCTAAATTTTCTAAGATGTCCCGGTCGTTTATTCTGTATCCCCTTTTAAATTTGTTTAATACTTCGAGAAAATGCGCGGGACTATCGTCTTTATTATTTGGCAATTTTATTGGCCAATCCTCATGATTTGGACAGGCGTTTGCATCATGTCGAAAGGAAAATGCGTAGCTGGAATCGTTTCATTATTTAATTGATTGTCGGATTCGTAATATGTGTCTGGGTTATTTATGTGAATTCTAGAACGTCTGTTTGACCTGTTGGTTGTTGTCGAGAGTCTACGTATTCTGTTTTGATTTCTGTTGTCTCTGTCCTCTAAAGATTCGCTGTCATTGGAGTTTTCTAATTTTATTGTTATTTCTTAATCTGCTACGGTTTTCAATGTTATTGTATGGAAGTCGACGATGTTCTTCTGAATTTTCTCTTAATTCAAATTGGACGGAATATCTGTTATGAGATGCATTTCTATTTTACCCGACATTTGGTTCAATTATTTTCTTTCTATGTTGGAATGACCTATTTGCCGGCGGATCTAGTCTAATCTCTAAATTGTTTGCCCTTTTTCCCCTTTCTTTAAAGAATCTTTTCTTTTGTTGATTCATAAATTCGTTTAACTCTACGCTTTCTAAAAGTTCATCAGTTTCTAAAATAAACCGTGTGTTGTGTTTGAGGAATGAATCGCATTGGAATGTTTCGTTGTTTATTTCTGGTCTTACTTTCTTTTTGTGGTACGGTCCTTCTAGGTTTGGTAGATCTTCTCAGCATCCCAAAAGAGTGTATCGTCAATGAGGTCAAAGGTTATGTTTCGATTTTGTATTATGTCTGTAGTTGTTAGGAGAGTTATTCTGTCCTGGTTTGTCCTCTTGTTTATACTGGGTGGCTGCGTGTTTTTTCGCGTGAATCCTCTACCTCTGGATCTACCTCTACCTCCTGGGATCGCTCCCCTACTTTTGTGTGTATCGTTGGTCAAATTAATTTTTTAATTTGGAAGTGCAGCGGCACCTTCCAAATCTAGATTATTGTGGTCGTTTTCCATAGCTGTAGGGTTCTGTATTATATTTTTTATTTTGGATGATCTGAGTTTCATTTATTTCCAGTTGAGTTCAAATTCTTATTGATGGGACACACTGTATGTATTTGTCCGATGTGGTATTAGAATTAAAAATTCCCATTTTATTCGAAAATTTTAAGTGGAATTTTAATCAGATATCTACTTAATTCTAAAGTTTAAACATATGCTTATTTTCTTCGTAGGACCCTTTGCTTACAAGATACGTTGCGTGACCTTGTCGCGACTCGCGGGTATTGCTCGTTGCACATGCGAACTTGTTTGCACGCTTGAACGCACAGTGGGCTGAATCGGGAACAAGGCCTATTCACTCTCGAATCATGGGTTTTTAACGCACGCTGAAAATGGGAATGAAATCAATCACAAACAATGTCTAGTTATACGAAATGGTATGAATATCGTATACAATTCAGAAATCTAATGACATCAGTAGGAATCTGTATTGCGTTGAAATCACTAAGCGCAATAAACGAGTCAGTGGGAATCAAGCGAGTTAAGGGCGAAGTCAGTAGATTAAGAACCACGTTAGTGCGTGTAAGAAGTGAGTCAGAAGAGAATCGAAGAAAATAAGTGAGATTCAAGGCGAGTTTAATGAAAATAACGCCAGATAGCGTCGGGCGTTATATTTGCGTTCTACCTGCATTCTGTTGGCATTCTGTACATCACTGATACGTAAAAAGTAATGTGGATTGGGGTAATTTCTCCGTGCGAATTTTGGAAAAATGTTGGTGTTTTCCTTTTTATTTTCTCTGGAATTTTTTCTAAAAGGTATGTCAAATATGTTATTATACTGTTTAAGTATCTAATCTTGACTCGAGTGTAATTGAGTGGACCTCATTCTCGATGCTCCAAAAATATGACCATATACTCAGATTCCTAACCTATTAACAAATAGAAAATACTTGCCTTTCTCGAAGAGATATCTGGAGCGACTTTGCTTTGGCATCTTAAAAATAATGTCTATTACTCTTAATATTTGTGAAAAGTAGACGGTTTCTAGTAAACTAAAAAATATTGACAGGCAACGCACAATTACCCTTTCCAAAACATTAGAGGTTAACAGAGCTTTAGGTTATATTTTGTATACTGTTGATATACGTTTATATATTGTACTAGCAGTATTGGAATTCTAAATGGTTTAAAAAAGATCATTCTTTTGAATTATTTTAAACATTTTTTTTGTTTACCACGTGTTATTTAATTTTTTGGATATGCGGGTGCTATTTGAAAAGCTTTATAAAAATCCTTTTTTATCTTTAATAAAAAGAATTTAAAAAATAGATAACGACATATGCAAATAATTGAATTTATTAATACAAATAATTTTTTATTTTATTTTTAAATGTAAAAGATGTTTATCCTAAGGGAGCGTTCACATATTTCGTAACATTAAAAAGGAGGAGGAGGTTCCTGTTTCGTTACGGTCTGTTACGTGGGGGTGCGGGGTATATTTTGAATCGAGTGAGTAACATTTTTAATTGCCTAAAAAAGCGATGTTACTAAATATCTTGAAAATATCGAACACATTGTTGTGTTTGAATTTATGAATTTTCTGCATCATCAATTTTGTGTATCGAAATTAGAGGAGATGGCTTGAATTTGATACAGGCCTCTAATTTGAGCGACCTGGATTTCTAGAAAACTAAAACATGTACTAGGCTGGCAACAGTAGGAACTGAACGCACTTCAGAGTAGTGGGAAATAGTGACAGTTTCACTCTTCCATTCGCTTCACAAAAAGTGTGAGACAGAAAAATAGTATTGCTTTTGAAACATGAACATTTTGAAACAGGTGGCTCTAATTTGATATACCATTGATTCGGACTAGAAAAGCACAGTTAGACATTACTCAGCATCCTAAATGTTAAAAAAAAATTGTTTCATGTATTAATGCATGTATGCGTCTGTATGCCTGTGCTTTTTAGTATGGATTCATGTGATACTAACAATGATGAGTGTAGCATACGTATACTAACGCTTACTGTCCAATTTGTCTTTTTTTGCAGATTTCAGAATGTCAAATACCAGATTCGATTTTCATTTTTCATTTTCATATCGGAAACTTGCTTATTTTTAATGTATTCAGATGTTTCTATAGGTATATCAAATTAGAGCCACCATTTAACGATTTTCGAAAAACTCGATTTTTAGAAAATCTTTGTTTAAAAAAGGCTCGTTGATGATATGCAAAAATCAATCGAAACATCCAAAAGGTTAAGAAATTACCTGTCGGATTACCTATTGTTGGTCGAATTTCGGTTCATAGAGTCCCGGCAATCTATCGAAAAGGAATGGTATATCAAATTCGAGCCATCTCCTCTAAATGATTGTTTAATATTGGGAAATAATTTTGTTCTCAACATTTTGCTACCACACTATAATTTCTAAACGTTTTTACATTTTCAAAGAGATAAGAAAAATGAAATTATGGGAAAAACTTTTTTTCGAGAATTCGAACAAAAATTTAGAAGCTTTTTAATCATTTTGAAAGATTTTGAGATTGTATTTTTAAAAAGTTCTCTGCTAAAATTTTAAATGACCTAGATTCAATTTTTTAAGATTTAAAATGTGTTTAGGTGAAGTCAATTTTGCAGGCCGTCAAGAGAGTCAATAAAATATTCTTAAGATTCATGGGAGAATTTCAAATGAGTTTTCTCTTAATGAATTCTAAGGGAAAATTGCCAAAGATTACAAAAAATGTTTAATTATTTCCTAAAATTTTGAAAAAGAGTGTACAAGATTTCAAAGCAAAATTTGGCCATAATACATGACTTTAAAAAAAATTTTACTAAGTTCAAGAGATACTTAGTTAAAAAGATTCAACAATAATAAAAACATATAAGGTATTTTAGGACTTTGTAAGGTTTCAAGAAAATAGAAAAAATTCTTTAGGTTCCTAGGAAAAATTGAAAGGATTTTTTATTTTGAAAAATTAATTTTCAGATAAAATTGAAAAAGATTCCAAACATTTCAAAAGATTTCTAAAATTTTGAAAAAAGAATATGAAAGGTTTCAAGAAAATTTTAAAATTTTGCAGAATTTACAAAAAACATCACGAAAAATTTGAATAATTCAAAAATATTAAAAGGTTTAACAATATTTTTAAATTGTTAAAAAAAAGAATTTCCTTAAGAGTTATGGGAAAATTTGTTATGATTTTTATTTTTAAAAATTACACTTAAGAGAAAATTGAAAAAGATTTATTTAAGAAGATTTCAAACCAAAACATTAAAAGCTTTCAAGTGAATACATTTTTTTTCCATAGGAGAATTTGGATGTTTTTAAGGCAACTTTTTTTTATTTTGAATGATTTTTCAAAATTTTAAGAAAAATTCGAGTTAGCTAAACATATTTTTAAGAATTAAGTGTTTTTGAATAGATTTAAAATATTTTAAAACTTGGAAGCATTTCCGAAAATTTATCAAATTTTTTTTATTTCTTCCAAACTTCTAAAAGCCCTGAATATCTTTGAAAAAGACTCGAATGTTTCATAATATTTTGTAAAATCTTATAAAATATATTTTTATTAAATCTTCTAGATTCTTGTTTCACACATCTGAAATATTTAAAAATAATATATAATATAATACTTCTTTTCTTGTAAGTAATTTCAATATCTGTGTGACTAAAAGAATTATTTTAAAAACATTCACTGTTATATCGAAATCTTGTTTTATTTATATCTATACAGCATTATATCCTAAAAAAGCTTTTTTCATTTAGAAAACGTCTATTATGTTTTAAAACAGAATACAAAAAATATTACGTAACTACGGTTAGGGAGGGGGGAGTGTCCAAAGCAAATTTTTCCGTATGTCGCCCGGCCAGGGTCGCGGGGGGGAGGTCGAAAATAACGTTAAGTAATATGTGAACGCTCCCTAACAGAAAGCAGAATATATTCTCCGATTTTTAAATATTTATAATTCACTTCTTCTTGTACAAAAGAACGTTTCCCAACAAATAAGTAACGCGTTACTGTCAAACACTGGTTATTACTTTAATTAATAATTTTTGAAGAAACTGACATACTTCGAAGAAATTCCTATTTCTAATTGTCTTATCTGGTCTTTTGATTTTAATTTTTCATGCATAAAGCAACCTTTGTTGACTTTTTTCGGAATGAAGGATGAGATTTTTTTATTATTTTAGAAATCATACAATTTCGAATTGGTAAATTTGTCAATATCAATGAAACTTCGTACCAAATTCAAGTTTCATTTTGATTAATATTCTTATAAATGAGAACAAATTAATAGAAAAAAGGCATTGTGAGAATTAGTGGATGCTTCATAAATAGTTACGAATGTACAATCTTGTAAAATCAGAAATCTTTTACACACTATCAAAGAAAGTAAAAAATATTTCTTCACGCAAGTTTTTGTTGATTAAAGAAGGGAACAATTTAACGTATAAAGTGCAATGATAATTTCGGCAAAATTTGAATCAAGCATGATCTCCAATATTTTAAATATCATTAATCATAGTATAATTTTGTCATTTTGTATCAGAATAACCCGTATCAATCATATATGAAAAGAAAAAAGTGAAAAATCACACTAAACAACACTTTTATGCTCAATTAATTTTAAATGTTATCTTAAATAAAAAAGAACATCTTTTAACCTAGCCTAACCTAGGAGCTTCCAAACAATCTTCAGCTTGTAATTGGCGATAAAATATTACTAAAATAGTTGGTCGAATACGTCAAGACTAAGCCATTCGATTACAGCGGATGCCTGAGTACTTCAAAAGAACAGAAGAAGTTATCACCTACGAAAGAATCAAGTAGCGATCGCTTAAACAACGATACAGATGCTGAGAAAAAACATTGAGTGGTTCGATGCGACTGTCACTGGAAAATGCAGTAGTAGTGGAGGTTACAGCTACAAGAAACCCCGAAAATAATGACGTAACGTTTGCGGCAAGTGTTCAGTGCTCTTTATGCTCTCGTCTGACACGCTTTACGAAAGTTAGCGGAATCCGAAATCCTAAAACGCGATGGGTAACCTACAATTTCGAAAGGCATGTGAGAATGCACTCCGATGGAGTTTATGACACTATTAGCCCAACCAAGTAAAAAAAAAATGGCTAAACCTTCTGAAAATACATCAGAAATTCACCAACTACATGAGCTGATCGAAAAGAATACGCCAAACGACCTTAAAACTGAGACGAGGATTCAGAATTCAACTGTGATAGACTTGGAAAATTAATTTCCGTTTCATGCACCTGAGAATGTACTTCTGAATTGTCCACCTAATTCAGTGCCCCAGCCAGCGACAGAAATGGGAAAAGTAATCACTGTACTTTCTTCTATAGAGAATCTTCCTTCGGGGGAATAGTTGGTCAAGGTACTTTTGCGACGGACTGAATTTACAGTTCAAACGAAAGAGTACCTCATATCCCAATGATCACGGAATTAAAGAACTTCCACAGTATTTTAAAAATCTGTGATAATAATTTAAGTCCACAGAAAAAGAAGGAAGATGGTAATTATTCATTTTTGTCGATGTTAGTTCAAAGAGAAAACGTAAAGGCAAACAAGAAGAAGCAAGGATTTAGATACGAAAATGATTTAAAACTGTTTTCAACTTACCTATTTATAATTTGAAGGCGTATTTTATGTGATACTCTAGCCGCAAATTCGCCTTTGCCTTCTACAAGCACCATTAGTCGCATGATAAATGCATATGCTGTTCCTTTGACTGAAGGCTCGTGTCGCGGTAAAGAATTGGAAACATTTTTAGAACCAAGACATTTAACGTCTTCTGTTTGACTAAGTGTGGATGCAACATGCATTACAAGCCGAATCCAATATGAATCTCATACGAATGAATTAATAGGATTTATTTTACCTTAGGATGACCATGCAATGCCTGTTGCATGTTCGTTTACGGCGACTTCTGCCAAAGCTATTCAGGAGCATTTCACATATAATGTATCAGCTTCTTCATTGTACACTGTAATGGCTCAGCCAGTGCAAAATGATGCACCTTGCTTCTGCCTATGCTTGTTTAACACGGACAATAAGTTTAATAACGAACATGTCACTAAACGTTGGGACTACATCACAAATAAACTGAAAGATTATTGAATAACAGTAGTTGGAATCTCTTCCGATGGAGATTTTCGATTAATGAAAGCAATGCGTATCCAAACAAATATAGGTTTCGAAACCTCTAACATTAAAGCAGTCAGTGATAATTTTCAAATTCCGGAATTTTACGCAAATGTATTCCCAACGTTTATATGCACGCAAGATACAGTTCACATTGATGGAAAATTAAAGTCAAGGATGTTAAAACATTCAATAATAATGCCCTTATGAAATTTTGTAATCGCTTCCGAACATATGCAAATACTCATAGATTCAATTTCGCAGAATAAAGACCTTATAACCCAATCTAGCTTATCACCAAAAGACAAAATGAATTTTGCTCCTGTGGTTAAAATTTGTTATCCAAAAATTTGGAGTTTGTTGGAAAAGCATGTTTCAGGAAGCGAAGGTACTCGAGCCTATTTGCAAATTATTTATTATGTGCTCAACTCTTATTTCTCCACATCACTGACAATCAAAGAATGAATTTATTACATTTGTTACAGTGTATTTTTCCTAAGGCTGTGGCGAGGTTGGTTAACTCTATACCCGATTATTTATCAACCAATAATTGCATAACAGCAATTGAATACTTATGTATTGAATTTAATTGGCACGGTTTGCTAAATGCAATCTTTCGATGTATAGAAGCGGATTCGCTGGAAAATTTTTTACCCTGGCAATATGGAAGTCAGCAGTGTGAAAGTTTTTTTTAGAAACTTACGTTCGACAAGTGCAACATGCTCCGCTGTTGTAAATTGCAGTCTATTAGATGCAATTCACAGAATTCAACTAATTTCATTTCAGGCAGATATTTCGGTCACAGACTTTAATTCAGAAGGACAGAACCTCGTCTTTCCACGGACAAGACATTTGAATTCATCTTATGAAATTCAAGACAAAAACATATCAGCTCCCACAGTCACTATGGACAAAAACTGTACTCTTCCAAGTTACTTCAGAATTAAAGAGATACTGCAGCGTGCTAAACTAGATGCATTTTATATGATTGTCTTGCTAGGTATGCAAGTAGACAAACGAAAAGCAGATAGCATACAAATGCGGAATCTACAAACCCGGTACGTAGGAAGAAAAAAAATCCATGAAGATATTTTTAATGACGAAAATAATTCCGATTGTGAATATTTTTCTGAAATGCCGTCAACAAAGTCTTCTCAGCATACTGGCATGCAAGAAGAATGTGACATTGAAGTTCTGTAAGATTTAAGAATTCTATCAAATATAACAGGGACGTTAGAATTACAAGATTACTCGGAGACTTAACTAAACCGTCATCCAAAGAGCCCTTTTACGGTTGTAAAGGCTGCTTGATTACAAGGTATCCAAGCTGAGTAGTGACCGCTTACAAAGGGTAAGAACCTCAGAATATGAAAAAAATGCACGACATACTGGATCCTGCAAATTTCACTGCACAATTATATCTGAGGAAGTGAGTGTAGGAGATTGGTGTTTGTTCCAAACACCCAATGGTGACACTTGCATAATAGGTCTCGTACTCAGCTTTGCCTATATGACTGGTAACACTTAGAAGAGTATAGAATACTCTAATACTTTTGCAAATATCAGTGGTAATCAGAAACCTATTGGAGTATTATATCACTGGTTTAATGTAAAAAGTAATGGTCATTTAACTTTGCTCGAACTGGCTGTCCATGGATACATTAAAATAGAGCAATATAGACTTACACTTCCATCCCCGATATTCACCAATATTGGTCTTAGGCTAAGTGATATTATTTATAATGAAATAAAATATAGACTACAAAAATAGTCGGACTAGTAAAATTAATGTTAAATAGTTTTTTAGTTAAATAAGTATGCAAAATGAAAGATTTAAACCCCGTTGGAACGTGGTGAGAAGAGAGAGATACAGGTGAAAGTAGTCAAAAGTATGTATTTAAGAGATGGCTGCAAGTTATTAAAAACGCATAAATGATAATAATTTTGACAACCATGCAAATAAAAAACATTTAACACTTGAAAAGTTCTTTTAAGCAAGAAGTAAATAATAAAGTTTTGTTTAGGACAAAGAGAGATATGGGCATAAAATTAAATAAGTTTAGAATATGATAAATATATCAACAATGTTAAAAACAAAGCAGTATTTATTCGTCGAATATGAAAAATGTATGTAACAAGGTTAAGAATAATGTTAGAAATAAAGTAGTATATACGAAGAATTTGAATTAGATTTCAGCCTCCCCAAAGAAAAAAAATGTTAAAGACATGACATACACTGCAGTCCCGCTTTATCCATTCCCGATAGATCAGACAAGGTAGTGCAAGGGGGCGAGAGAGAAGCGCTTGAAAGGTCAGCGGTCTTGCGATGTTTACGGCTCGGCACTATAAGAAGCCACGAGCAAGAAGGAGAAGAAGAACGGTTTAGAGGGTCCCGATTCACCATCGAGGCCATTGAGTGTACCCCCGACACTGCTGATAAAGCGGTACTGCAGTATATTTAATGTGGATCATTAATTTTATTAATGAAATCTGCATATGAAAAATACATAAACAACGTTATAAAGCAGTACATATTTAACGAATATTAAACATTCATGTGATAACATTGAGAGTAATGTTATAAACAAAGTAGCATATATTCAACGACGATTTTGAATTAGACTTCATGTCACCAAAGAGTAATGAATGTTAAAGATGCGAATTCCTTAATGTAGATCATATCGTTTATTTATATATTATAAATTATTCTTAGGCTATGTTACAAGTTCCAAGCTTACACTTCCGGTGTGAACGAGGAAGAAATAAATATCTTCTTCAATTGCAATTCTGCATCCCATTCGATATGTCCATTTCAGTATTTATATTTTAGAGATTAATCCTGTAACACAGTTTTCTTAAAGAAGCTTTTAACTCACATATATATTTTAAACCCCTAAAAATGTTAAAGCATAAGTCCTAAAATAGTATATATTATTGAATCTTTTATATTATTATATTCCATAAAATAAAGAGTGTACGGCTCCTACAAAAAATTGCGTATTATTGAAAACCATAATATTGAGTTTTAAGCAGAATAAATTTAGGACAATCAATATTTTCGTTTCAGTAATAATATATGTAAGTAAATATAGATTTTTTTACAAAATATTCAAGAAAAGTTACTCTTATATTTGTGATATTACTACATATATGTGATATTCAATATTAACTTATAGGAAAGCACTTATGTGGGTGATTGCCAAAAAGCTTATCATTATAGATAACGCGATTTAAAAAAAAATTCAAACTACCTGAAATATATTTTTTAAGTCAGGGTAACCCACGAGAAGTACGAATGCCCTTATGCAGTGTGGCCCCTTAAGTATACAAGTTGCGTGTCAGGACATGCGACTATAATAAAACCAAGAAATTTTAATAACCTTTTTAAAAATACATGCAGAAAAAATAAAAACATGGAAAAAATTACTATTCTCACGATATATTTGATTTTGACTATAACATTTCAAAAAATCCTCTCATTTTATGGTATGATGAATTATTTATAATATTTTATGAAAAATATTATGCAGAAATAGCGATCATTATAATACTGAGATAATTTTCTAAAAAATTAATTATTTAAATGAAAAGTGGGAAATGACTAGGACTTATAGTGGTCAACTTTTTGGCAATGACCCACGTATATTTAATAGCCAATCACTACTTTATCTCTTGAGGGGTGGGGTAGTAGGGGAAGGAAGGGGAAGTATGATGAGTGTTGAGAGGGGAAGGAAAAGTATTGCGAGGGGGAGATTTGATCGACTTAATTAACCTTCATAATTGAAGAAACTCGATATCGTAACTTTAGAAGTAATGTATGTATAACATTTTTGCATAGACAATCAAAACAATCAAATTTATGTTCAAGCAAAAATACCAATTTCATAAGAAAATCACTGACATAAGCTATACTTTATCAAAATTGTGAGTGACTTCAGGTGAAAAATGCTAAGATACTCTATTATTGTTGAAATATTCTAAATATTTGAATTTAAGAAATAACGATAAATTGAAAAATCTTATGCTTTTTTATTGCATTTAGTAGGGCAAGTAGTAGCGTAATAGTCGCAAGTTGCCGACACCAACAGATGGCATCACCGACAAAGGGAGGGTTCCGTTCCATGCTAAGTTACCGACAGTCGGTAAAACAGTGAGGTTGGTAATGCAGATACTTGCTGCGATAGCATTGTACCATCTTTCGGTAAAACAGAGAGGTCGGTAAGTTCAAGGTTCTGTACCATGCTAAGTCGGTAAAACAGCGAGGTTGGTCATGAAGATTCCTGCTAAGTTAACATTATAAGGTTCTGTTCTATACTAAGTCGGTAAAACAGTGAGGTTGGTAATTTGGATCCCTGCTAAGTTACCATGATAAGGTTCGGTTCCGTGCTAAGTGACCATTGATCGACAATACAGTTTATTACAATCGACCGGTAAAACAGGTAAGTCGGTAATTTTCTATATTAGCATTTAAGTATATTATCATTTTACATTCGGTCTGTAAGGTAGGAAGCCATGTTACCATCAGCCGGTAAACAGGGTGGTCGGTAGTTTTTATATAAGCATTTTGATATTGGTCGATAAGGTAGGGAACAATGTTACAATCAGTCGGTAAAACAGGGATGTCGGTAATTTTCATATTGTCATTTTACAATCGGTCGGTGAGGTAGGGAAAAATGTTACCATAAGTAGCTAAAACAGGTAAGTTGGTGACTTTTTATATTATCATTTTACCATCAGTCGGTAAAATAGGGGCCATCGATAATGCACATCTCCAGACCCAGATGGAGCGTCAGTCCCTATATCAGGAGCCTACCTTATCAATCGGGTGTAAATAACTGATGACGTCACTCAGTACTTTCTGCCAGCACTAATACCAATGTATCGACAGTCGGTAATGCATTTATCGGCCGTTGAATTGATTCTCAGTCTGCCCGTGCCTTACCGACATACTATGTGTCGCCCCAGTGCATCCTGCACGCGCGATTTTGCTCCTTCCACGTCGACAGGTGTTTCCTGCAAGTGTCAATGCTGAGATTACCTATTCATTTTTTATAATTCTTATGGACTGAGATATAGCTATATAGCTACTTGTATTAGCATCTCAATTATCTAAAATGTCTATAAAAAGATAAGAATCTGAATACATATTTTAATGATAAAACATCTAATGCATAAACTATTCAACTACAAGTAAAAATAATTTTTTTTAGAGGGATTCCCCCCTACCTGTAAGTGTGGTCCCCCTAGCACCGCATCGAGATTCCCTGCACTGAGACACCGATGTCTAAAGTCATTTGGAACTCTCTTTCTACCATGTTAGATAGACAACGAGATGCACGAAAATTAGAAACGTAGGATTCAAAACGTCTCTCTTTCTATCATGTGAGTTGAACAGAAAGGGTCCAATAGTGATCGAACGACAATTTATGTGTTATCGTTTTTTGAAATTGACAGTTCCAATCCAAATAGTGGAAGAAAATATCGGTGATCTACTTTACTAGCATCTACGTGGTAATATGCGCATGCGCAATCTAATACTCTACCTTGAACCAACTTACATTTTATCAATTTGAATATCGCGCGCTCAGACTATATGGCTATTGTGAAGGAATTAATTCATAAAAGCAAATCAATAAAAAAAAGTGAGGTTTCGTGCATGTCAGCCTTCTTGGAAAGTACCTAACTCGGTTTTTAATGTATTATATCTCAAAAACTCGAGTAATATGCGTAACTGGCACACCCTGTTGTGCACGCATCGGTCTTATCGCTCAGTGCATGGTCATCTGCGCATGCGCAGTCTGAAGTTAATGCCATAATCGTAAGTTACTAATTAAGGTCATTTAAAAGTTATAAAAAATAGCTTCTCATGTAATAGAATAACTCATAACTAATGCAACTAAGTTAAAAAATAATTAAGCCAAGATAAATGTAACTAAATTAAGTAAAAAAAAATCATTTGACTAAGAAAAAACTAATTTAGGTAAAATTAGTTAATGAATTGAATAATGAACTAATTTATTTATTTAAATATACTAACAGGATAGGGAATAAGGATTCAATACACATAGTTTTATTTGTTTAACCTGAATTTGTATTCAACAACAAGTTTGAAATATTTTTAATACATCACATTCATTATAAAAAATCTTGACCTAGATTTATAAAAGTATTCACTAATATATTACATGTTTTTGACGCCATTTATTTAGAATTGCTAGGCACTCAGGGCTTTGTAGTGAATGGTTTCTATTAATACAAAATTGCAGCTCGTATAAAATATTGTTTGGATTCGTATGAAGCAATATACAACGTTCAAGATAGGAAAGCTCCTCCTCTTCCTCATCATCATTCTCCTCCTCCTCATTCTACTCCCCCTCATTCTCCTCCTCCTCATCTATCTCATTCTTAACATCTAATATTAACTGTGAACATTGTATTTTAGCAACTTCTGAGATGCAGTTTTATCATTAGCTCTTTTTCTAAATAAGTGATGATTTTTCTTTATATGTGTTAGAATTTCAGATTCAGTGAGCACTTTTTGCTCTTTACAAATTGTTTCTATGAGAGTTTTCACTATACTCTCTTTAACAATGGTAAGTTGGCTTAAACCATAGTCCACGTTTGAAAATAAACGTTCCTCAATACAATGTTTAAGACTTTCTAGCATAAGAAAACTCAGTTATCTTATTAAAAATGAGTAAAATGAATTCTGATCTCTTGTTTGCTCTACTGCTATCATTTTTTCATTAAAATGGGTTCCAAAGCGAAGTTGAAAGTTCCCACGTTTCAATACTCCCTACACTGTATCCCCCAGTGATCTATTCAGTGTTTCTTTTTCATTAAAAAATGATTCAATGATTTTGAAATTGCTTCTTAATAGCAGCTAATCTTCTTTATTCAGTGAAATATAACATGGTGGATGACTGGTTACCAATTTCAGAAAAGCATAGAAACTTCCATCTGTATTTAACCCTTTGCGGCGCACATTTTTCTAGCAAATAAATTTTACTGTTATATTCACCTTAGTGGGTTTTCGGGGTCGCTGATCACCAATCTAAAGTTAGATTTCCAAAATTCAAAATGGCGGATCCAATATGGCGGACAAGTTTCTTAAAAGTTGTTAGATTTTTATAAGACTTTTCACTGGGGGGTTTTCGAGGTTACTAATTACGAATTTGAAGCCCGATTTTCAAAATTAAAAATAACGGATCCAATATGGCCGACGATTTTTTAGCTCGTCTACCATATTGGATCCGCCATTTTGAATTTCGCAAATCTCGCTCCGGATTCGTAATCAGCGACCCCAAAAACACTGGAGTACCAAGTTTCATTCCAATTTATTGAATACGTCGTTCGAAATCGAATTCTTTCGTAAAAAAGAGCGATTTTCAACATTTGTTTATTTATAACTATTTATAATTTTATGCAATACGTTCATCATTATTTTTTTAAATTCTACAATGCTTCAAATACGATAACAAAAGGGAATTGTTATTATTACATCCAAAACATTGAATCTAGAGAAAAAAGTTGTGAATAAAAAAGGTGGTAATCTGGGTTACCACTGCGCCGCAAAGGGTTAAACTAACTCCAATCGCAGCTTGTTTAGTGAATGAAGAATTTACTGAGAGTATCCTTCGAGGTTGTGGTTCTACGATCCTTCCTAAGATCATTGGCTTTCATTATTTCTACTCAGGCCCGTTCTTATTGAAATCTAAAATGGATCTGGAAACATTGGAGGCAATACTTAATTCTATTAAAGAGGACACTGCTTGCCTTGCATCTATTAAGGAGAATATTAGCTCTCTGAAGGTAACGACAGACCAAAGGAAG
>CAKNWT010301188.1:0-14194 GCA_932066315.1 Andricus coriarius | reverse complement strand
ATTACAGCAAAATGATGCGTAAGGTTCCATTCGGGCAGGTTATCACTGTCAGCAGCGAATTTTGCTACCAAAATCCATTGGCAGGTGAAAGGAGCGGGAAAACCTATCAGAAACCACTGCCATTTCAATTTTTTCAAAAAATGTGAGGAGCGAGTTTTGGTACTCACGTACTCAATTAATAATATAATGTAATTAATGAAAAAGTAACGTAATCATTAATTTTTAATTATTATCTTCCGATCATCGCTCGACCCAAGCTTCTAGATATATGTCATAAAGTCTGATCAATTTTGACTTAACTGAATAAATTAATTATTGGCTACAATTTACATTATGAATTTAAATCTCTTTAATACTGCATATGTAGACTCATATGCGACTCATTTAGTTGTTTATACATCTGAATTCCTATTTTAAAAATAACCCGGCGTCCATCAGACTAAAGTTGCGAATTTTCGAAATTTACTATAGATAATTAAAGATAACTATAGCAATAACTATATCAAAATTTGAAGTAATAAATTGCATAGTTTGTATATTCCGGTATATGTTTAGGTTATTAGCAAAATATATTAGCAAAATATATCTAATTTATTTTTGAAAGCGATAGTAAACATTACTTGCATATTTGAAAATACACAAATTTGAATCCAAACTTTTACATACTGAAACTTTTAAATTATCCAGTTTCAAATTTCGCCCAGTATTCGATATTGGAGTAGTTCAAATCTACATATTTTAATTGCAAGTATTTATTTTATTTTGTCAACCTGGGTAATTAATTCTAATCTGAACAAATTCACCGAATCTGAATATAATTTAGAGTATTGGTCGACAAAATAACAGCAGTACTCTGAATTGTATTCAGTGAATTTATTTAAATTAGAATTAATCACTAAAATTTCACAGGTTAGAAAGATGCAGACCCGCGTCATCTTGTGGAAATAAGAGAAACAAGAAAGAATCTGCTGGGGCCCTGGTGGCGTAACTGGTTAAACGCTCCACGCGTGAAAAGTGGCGTTTCTGGTTCAAATCCAGGCCGAGGCAGATTTTTCTTCGTTTCTCCAAAAATTATTTGACCAGTAATTGGCAAAATTTAACATCATATATTAACTAGATATTTTAAGTTAATTCCTGGATTCGTATTCAAGATCTAAAAATAGAAAGGCGACTTGAATAACAGAAAATAATTAAATGATTGAAATAACCATTATGTGCATTATGGAAATTAAATATTTTGCGCTAAAAAAGGAGGGAAATTTTAAAAGTAATAGTGAGAATCGAAACGATATTTACAATATGGAAACTTGAAAAGACTACAAGGCTAGACGACGGGATGTCAGCAAAACTTCGAGTAATCGATGTATTGTACAGTTTCATTCCCCTCAGGTGTTTTCGTCTGGCACTGAGAAAGTTGTCATCAGTGATGAATACCTTCGACGACCGACGTCGCGTGTTCAACAATTTCCCCCCACAGCATCCCCCAAGGCTTTTGTCGAGCGTAACTTGTAATCTCACTTATCCAATAAAATATGAGGAAGCAGAAAACATAAGGCTTCATGCCTCAATTCCTCAAGCATTTAACATGCACTTTTTAAATAAAATATTTTAAAATGTTAAAAAATTTTAAGTTGTATAATATTCACGATTGAGTAAGTGTAAAACAAAATTTGTTTATATTAAACTCGAAATTTGTTCAGTTTCAATTTTTTGCATAATATCAAAGTAATGGTTGTTTCCTCAATTCAATGAGGAGAAATTTCGAGTACAATAAATACAAGTTTTATTCGAAGTGTTCAAAGAACTTTTTTCAAAAAATTGTAACTTGTTTTAGTAAAAGTCATTATATTTTTCAGAATAAGTTTTGTATGAGTGAAGTAAGGACTCATTACGTTTTTGAACAAAATTGGTACTTTTAAATATGTAGAATCTAATTTGCAAGTTAAGAGGCTTTCAAAAGTTTTGCTAAAACGTATTAATTTAAGTACCAGATTTACTGGATGTTACTGCATTCATTCTTACCGGCATTTTAAGTTTTTAAAGATTTGATTAAACTTTTTTGTTAGTCGAAGAGCTTCGAGGATCTAATCCGTTTTGAAGCGAACTATTTCATTGATAATTTTATTTCAAATGTAGCGCCATATTATAATCGATTATCTATATGAGCGATAAGAGAGGCTCCCCACTTATAATGCCGTGGGTTTCATACTGAGAAAGATTCAACAAGGTAGGGGAGCGACGCATAATGTGGCGCATAGATATCCGTATCATACACACCTTCAAGTTGTGCATATAAATGACAGTTTTCCACGTTAGCACTTGCTTTTTAGCTACTAAGCCTAATTTTCACCAAATTTGGGCCCTTTTATTGAAAGCTATCAAATATACCATTTTTGTTCATTTGTATAGGTCAACCATTTTGAAAATTTTAAGAATTTGCATTCGTACTTTAAACTAATTTTTTCGAGTTTGGATGAAGCTTTCTGTCCTCGGTTTAAATTTAACGAAAACTGTGAAAGTTATGGGGCTTTTTCATCTTTTTACATATTTCCTCATGTTAATCATATGGAAATCTTTAATGGCTGTCTGCTAGGATTGAACAGTAACGGATTAGGCTAAAATTTGGAACGTAAATATAACTTGTTAGGCCAATGGAACGAAATTCGCGCTTGGGATCAAAAGAAATATAAAAAACACGTTAATCACGTATTAAAGCCTCATCCTACTGCAGGGTAGGGTGGTTTGGAAAACAATAATCATGGAAATCTATATTGGAACTATATCAAAAAGTAGTGTACTAGGTCTCTGAAGAAAAAGAATTAATTTATTGCCTATTGATGAAAGCCTTCAACTCGAGTGTTAGCAAAATAAGCTTCAAAAATGATTATTTTTATAGTTTTTAGACTTCGTTCAATATTTTATATGTTTTTCGAGGGTTTTTTTCAGGTTTTTAGCATTTTTATTAACGTTCTTTAAGGGGTAATTTATGTTGAGGGAACCTCTGCTTTCAACAAAACAAAATGTTAATCTATATGATTAAAGAAATTTTTTTTCATGTGTTTAAGGTTTTTCTACTGGTGAGAATGCGTTCGAAAAAAATTTGATGAGTGGAAAATCAAAAATTTGAGTTTTGTGTTTTTTTTAAATTAAATTTTCCAGACGTATAAATTTTTTTCCAATGCAACTTAACCCGTAGAAAAGCTTATTCCTGTAGATTTCAACATTGATTTTTGAAAGCAAGGGTCCATGAAACATAAGCTGTCGTCAAGAGAACGAGAATCTAAAAGCTGATAAAATGGAGAGACGATTAGGACCTCCAAAAACCCAAAAATCAAAACAAGCAAAAAATGGAAATAAATAAAAATATAGATACTATGAAAATAAGAATTCTTTAAAGCATATTTATTCCAAATCACCATGTTATGAGCCTGCAACGCCCCCTAAAAATTGAGCGTTATATAGCCCTTTACCGAATGGTGTCAGCTGGTGACATGTATAATTAGTTCCAAAAGAGCCACACTGACACGTGAATAGTTCCACAAATGGCCACTAAATATCGCACAATGTTTTCTCTAACCGTAATGTTGGGGAAAATAATTACACCAGATGGCACTCTAGCTCGAATCGAAAGACATTTAAAATTTCGTGCCATAAGAGATTACCAATCAGAGCCCAAGCAGATGACAGCGACATATGCGTATGCTTTTACGACTCATTTTTCAGACGGCTATGCAGTCTCATAAAATGCTGATTTCGAATAAAATATCGTACATGACTCGTAGTGTTACACATGGCCAAAGGCTATGGTTTTACAACTCGTCATGCCAACATTGATCTCTCCGTAAAGACGTGTCTAACACTGCTTGTGATGTAATATACTATTTTCTAACGCTCGAGTTGAAGGCTTTCATCATTCGGCACCAAATTAATTATACTACTTTTCGAAGGTCCTAATACACTACTTTTCCATATAATTTCAATTTCTATTTCCATAATTTTGTTTGATCGAGTTGAAAGTTACTATAGAGTCAAAAAAATTAAAGATTCAGAATCACGAAAATCAGATTTAAATTTGCAAGATTTCGGAGATCTCAAGATTCAGGGAAATCTTGTCAAATCTTCGCGAATCTTAAAAAGATCCATGAGAGATCTTACGAAATCCATCTCTTAAGATTTAGTTATCTGACATCTTATATTGATAATTTCGATTTCTAATGATTTTTAAATCGCGGGATTTAAACGATGTCAGAAGTGACTAACCCTTCGGGACAGCCTGTCTAATTTTAAATAAATTTGTTCTACTATAGTTTCAGCTGAGCTCCGCTTTAAAAGCTTTTAAATATCCACTTGTAAATTTCAATTAACCCTGCGATAAGGATCGAGGTAGCTAATTTTCTCAAGCTGATTTCTCGGTACATTCGACTTGATTGAATCGGATCGATTGTACTTTATAATGTGGAGGCACCTGCTCGTCTCGGCAGGAGCAGCTTTAACGACTCACTAACTCCGGTCGGATTACCCAGGCATTGATCCGGAATAACATACGCGGATATAAACTCAAAGTGACGTAGTTAGACACGTGGAATTTTGGAGTTACGTTCAGAAATTAAGTGGTAGCGACGCATCGATACCACTGGTCTGATCCAAACGGCGGGCTTGGAGAAGTCGATAGGTCGACGATGCGAGTTAATCGTGTCAAGCGTCACTAGCACGATTAACCCGTTCTATTTATAGCAGTTGCAATATCCAACAACCATAGTCTAACCACCTTTCTTTTTTAATAGAAGAACTTCTTTCTTAGAATACAAAAATTGACTCAACTCGTGAATTTATAAGACGCTAGAGTCCGATCCAGATTCACAAAGTTTCTGATTTTAAATCGATTTTGAAGAAGAATATACTTATAACAAGAAAATGTTTTATTCATATTTTTGCAAAAGTCAAGGATTCCAATTTTCAAATTTCACAACGGTCGCTCTATACGGTTATCTAATTTCCAAATCCTCCAGGACTGGAATCCCTGTACAAGTGCAACGAATTCAATCGCGATGGCGACCAGCCACGCTGTCACTTCGTCGGCAGAATATCAATGCACAAAAGTTCGAATAGGCGAACATTTCCTCAGGCTCTTTCATCGTCGGACGATGGACGCTGCCTTTCCTGATGTGCGAATATTTTCTACGTGTTTGCATGCAAGTTCGCAGCCCATCCATAATTCGTGAGAGCTGGAAGAGTATCTGGAAGAGTTTCTGAATTCCCTGATTTCACAATATGATATTCTTCACGTCATGTGCTTCGTATTTTAAAAAATTATCTACTTTTAATTTTGAAAAGCATATCAAAATCTTCCAATATAAGGATAATGGATATCTAAAGTATAAACATAAAGCCTACATTTTTCAGATATTTCAGATTTTCATCACTTGGGAGAAAAGGCTATAATGAGAGAGACAGAGACAGAGAGAGAGAGAGAGAGAACTAAGGGCGCGTTTTGTCCTATATCCTTTCACTGTAACCCTTTCAACTCTGAATTTTCACCTTCGATCCCTGACATTTGACGCTTCACTTTTTCTACTTCGCTTTTTCTTATGAACTGTTACCTTCAACTTTCAATTCTGACCTTTTACATACATTTAATCACTGGTCTTTGACAAATTATCTTTAGTATTTTTCACCTCTGATCTAGGACTTTTTACCTTTGACTTGAAATCTTTGACCACTGACACGTGACCTTTCATCTATAAAATACGACCAATCAATCTTTTGTTTTGACCCTCGGCTTCTGACCTTTCCTACTTGGCTTTGGCCTGTGACTTCTGACCCTGAACTTTTGAAGTCTTATCTCTCAGCATGATCCCTCAAATTTGACCTTGGACTTTTTCCTACCCGCTCTATCCTATGACCTTTCACTTTTATTTTTTGGACCGTGACCTCTAAAAAATTACCGCTGACCTTTGACATCTCTAAACTTTTAATCTTTACCCTTTACTCCTAAACATAGACATGTGATCTCTTTCTTTTGTAACATGATCTATGATTTGCACATCTGTCATTCGATCTAATAGGTTTTTATTTTGACTCCATTTTCCACTTTGCTTCATCCTATAATCTTTGACTTTTAACCATTATTACTTCCGAGTTTTGGCGCCTATACTTCGACATAAGAAACAGAAAAAAAAAAGAAAGAGAATGAAAGAGGTACGTGAATGAAAGATTAGATTATTAAATTTTAGGAAGAAATTCTGGATCGAATCTATTTCAAATCATGCAGGTTCAAGTCGCAGCATCACTAAGCGACGAAATATGTTGTCTTTTTAAGGGAAACTAGGATGATGAGCTTTACCATCTCCTCTTTCGAAGTCTTTTGGAAAATGTTTGATAGAAGCTTAAAATTATGTGAATGGCGACGAATTGTTTGAAATTGTAAACAGTTAATCTCAATAAAATGCTCGCACTTATATTTTCTGTCAATTAATTTTGGAATTTGGCCTTCTATAAGCAAAATACCATGAGAGCTTTATGTGGGCTAAACTGTTTTTATGGACATTTCTCGCTCTTCTATGATATCTTTCATCGTTTATGAGAACAATTAAATATAGTAATTTATGGGAAAAGTGCGAAAAACTGGGATTTTTAGTTGAGGAGGCCAAAAAAATTGTAGCCCACATACAACTCACAGCATCTTTTCCTCCCTAATAGTCCCAATTTAACAAAAAATTGAACAAACACTACACTGCTGAAAATGTTTGAGATTTTAACACACTTTTACTATACGAGTGTAAAAGAAAATTGTAAAACAGGTATTGGAATGTAAAATTGCAATACGTGTATTGCCATTTCAAAGAATGCATGCCGTTTACGATACAAGTATTTCAAATTCACTTCACAATACCGGTGTTGGAATTTTTTCTCGAATTTTTCCTTGCACTCACTTTAGCCCGTCTAGCGGATGAGAGAATGTTGCCTTGCTAGTCTTGTGGTAACATACTCGATTCAGAGTTTGACGGTAAGGGTTTGATTAACTGTGCCTGCGAATTTCCATTTTATTGAAAACCTTTCTACCGCAATATTGCATTACATGTGTGGCAATACTAAAATATACGTATGGCCATATTACAATACCAGCATCTAAAAACTGCAATATCATTTCACAGAATAAACAAAAGTGAATTTTTGTTGCGGGTAATTTTCAAGTAGAAGAAGTAGAATTTTTTCGCATCCAAACAAATCAAGATTCAATAGAGTTTAAATAATAGCCATTTCGAATGTAGTGGGTCTTTACCCACTACGTAACACGTGAAGGCAATTTTTGTTGCATAGGTAAAGATTTCACTGAAATCGCTGTAAATATTACATTATGTTTTTTTCTGTCTTGTATTGGAACGTCGCGGAAATAAACGTAAGATATTTAATGGAAAGTTCCAACGCACTTTTTTACCGTGTATAAGTGTGGATTTTTTTGTTAAAAACGACTTTTTATATTTTCAAACAAATCATCGCCTTTTTGTTAATTTTGAACTTCTTTGAAATTTTGCCAAGATTGCGGAAAAATGTGAAATACTTGGATTAGATAAAAAACTATAGATGTTTATAGGAAAAAGAAGTGTTTTTTTTCTTTAAAATAGGCGTCAAAATTGAAATATTCGTAACTTCATGGACATCTTTGAAATATTCTGCAACTTAAGGTGCAGAGCCTTCCTGATTTTAAATCGGTTCGAATGTTTTTTGTCAAGAGGCAAGAAATATAATAATATTGTAATGTCTGCAGTAATGATTTATTATTACTGTTTATTGTTTGTGAACAAATTTTATTATCATTTGTGAGCTGTCTCATTAAAAAATGAATTGGCTAATATTAATTTCAATGTCTCAGATTTGTAGGTGCTGAAGCTGAAAAGCGTTTAAAAGTGCACTGATTCGTGTAAAACGTTACGTGACTTGTAAGAGCGACATATCGTGAGCAAACGCTGTAAAATCTTCCGCTCGATACTGCCAGTTGGCTACATTAGTGAAGGCTCTTACGCGAAAAGTATGTGCCTCATGGGTTGTAGTGGGCAGAGTTGAACACTTTATTGCAGCTTTACTTCCAACTACTACGCGTTATGTTAATCGACTTCAGCACGCGTTCGTATGCAACTCGTTGTTCTGGTCTACCATAAACATAAAGACCTACAAGATGCTTTTTTATATGAAATGGTGAATTGTTCTCCATTTTGTTGATTTTGTCATTAATTTTGTTGATTGTCGATTTTGGATACTTTTCAGTATTCAAAATCGAATCTTGAACTTTATCGCTTGATATTAAACAAAATTTGTGAACGAAAATATTGAATATTGTTTTATTTATTATCGCGCCTCCCAGTATAGAATTTTCAAGTGAGTCAAGTGATAATATCGACGATTGGGCTATCAGTTCGAGAGAATATAGAAATCTTGTGCTGTTTGATTTCACGTAAATCCAACGAAATGAATTAAAATCTTCAGATGAGTCAAAAAATATTTTGTGCGTGATTCTAAAACCAATCCATTCAGAGTATTAAATTTTCCATTCAGGAAAAGAAAACAATCCTACCTATTCAAAAGCATTTATAAATAAATTTCTAAAAATCCAAACATTCTTTTTACAAAAATTTACATAAAAAGAAGACATCTTTCAAGAAAATTGAGTTAAAATATGTAAACTCAATTTAAAAGAAATCTCAAAAATGATTCATAAGCAAACCCTGCAGATTGGAAAGAATCATGAGTTTAGTGTCTCTATTTAAATTATTTAAATTAAGATTGAAACGAAATCTATTTTATCATGAATAACTTCCGCAAACTAAGCAAAAATTGAAAAACTTATTTGCAAAATAAGCAAAAATTGATTCACAATCAAAAAAATAAATTTCCAAAAAAAAACCAACCTCTCACTTTTTCCGTCATTTTTATACTACGAGGGACCAACATGTTTCGAAGTCAACTTAGACCTCCTCATCATGGATTATTTATAAGGAATAACTAAAGGTATAAAAAATGAATAAACCTGTAAAGAAAATATATAAAACAGTATTAATACAATATTTGATTAAGTTCAACGTCATCGAAAATGTGGATTGAGAAATTGATTATTTTATAAAGAAGAAATCTTTCTGTTATCTAGTCAAAGAAAATTACTATAACCAATTAATTAATCTATCCCATACTTCGTTATATCTTGAGAGGTCCCTTTTTAAATTAATAGCTTTGTTTTCCTCTCTCTTTACAAATAACATCTCCATGAATTCTCTCTTTTTTTTCTTTTTCTCATGATAAAGAATTTTAATATCATTCCAATTAAAATCATGACCATGTGTAATTTTATGCTTAGAAAAGACTGAATGATATCTCGTACTTCTGTGAAAATTACTTTCATCTTCATTTTTCCAAGTCCTCACAAAAACAATCAATTTGACAAATTTAAAAATTTATATAATCCTCTTCTATTTATTAAGAAGGTGAACTCCCTGTATTTGTCTTCTTTTGAAAAATCCACAATCTACGTTTTACGTTTTTCTCCTTTGCACATTAGGAAACCACTATTTAAAAAACGAACAATTGTTTAAATCACAATGTAATAATTACACAAAAAGTTTAACTAAAAAGAAAGAGGGAGATACAACTAGAGAAAGAATTAAAACAAGGATACATTTTTTGATATAGTTTTACCCCTATAATGGAAACATTTTTTGAGCCAATGCTAGGTATAAGTAAGAAAAGTATTTTATATATAAAAAAATCGAAATAATGAGTAATTAATAAAATTGTAATATGAGGGATATCCCGAAAATAAGTTTCTCTATTTTCTCATAAGAAAACTAAAAGAGTTAGGAAGCTGCTGAAGGTGTCAAGATTTTCGTTTGGATCTAGTGGTAACACTGTAAAAATTGCAGATCTCCATGTTGTATTGTCTGTAACCTATTCATTTGTGAACATGGCTACCTACCTTGAGTTCGGGACACTTGCATGACTTTCATGAACTCATGACACTTTCAGCATAAGCACCAGTAATTTTTCGATGAATTTCACCGGCGGTTACACCTTCCCACGTCAGGAATTTGATCACAGAACGCACTTCACAATCCGACCTGAGCTCAAGGTAGATAGCCATGTTTGCAAATAAATAGGCTGTAAATAATTCAACCTGGACACCTGAAATTTTTACAGTATTACCAGTAGATCCAAACGAACATCTTGAGACTTTTCGCAGCTTCCTACCTCTTTTTCTTTATTTTAATTAACCTTTTGCCCCCCTAACCGTGATACCTATATGCATAAAGTACTTATCTTCCTTTTATTCTTTTAATGTAAAATTTAATTTTTAATTCTATTCTTAAACAACATTAAATAGGCAAGGTACAAAAGCATACAATCAGGCTTAAGACAAAACTTTTCCCAATAGTTTCTGAGAACAGCAAAACTTTATAACGCCGTGACTTTAGTGTCAAACTTTTTTTTTTTACTTTACTGATTTTATTATTAATATTCCGTGATTTCTCAAATGAGCTTTGATCAAGACAAATTTGAGAAGATGCAGGTTGCGTGGTTTGCAATGAAATGCCTTCCTTCAATTTTTTTCGATTATGATGAGCTTAAACCCTTTGTTTATGTACCTAAATGACAAACGCAAACTACCGAAACGAAATAAAAGGAGATCCTTATTCTTGCTACACTTTGAAGAAATCCAGGACTTGAAATCTTATATAAAAGGCAGACTTGAAAAGAAACAAAATGAAGTCCTAATCAAAGCCAATTTACTTCAAAATAAAGCAATTTACTCAAAATTCCATCAAGTGTTCAATATTCCAACAACAACAAATATTTTGGAGCGTTCCATGAAAAAGTACACTTGGAATAGGGATCCTCCAACTGACCTACCAAACCTCTTGCGCAGAATATTCTATGTAAATTTAATTAATTGAATAATCTGTTTGAATCCCTTATTATTTCCATACTAGCAAATTTTATCAAATGAATTAGGCAATAATGGAGGGATGCGCCGACAGACTTTTGACCGTCGGCGGCGATTTGAGTAACACTGACGGCTTGGAAAATATAACAATAAGTACGAACAAAAGATCTATTTCCAGCATAAGATATATATTTAAATCGGTTTACTTTAACTCCTAATTGGTCGCAGAAATTTTCGCAACCAATCAAAAGCCACCGGGTGACGCGGCGGAAAGAAATTCGGTACCATGTAAATATACATAAGATTACGTCGGCGCGACCCCACGCCGACCGCGCCGAATTCGGATCAGCGGCAGCGCAGTTTCGAAGCAAGTTGACCGACTGCGGCGTGGCGTGGCGGCGCAACCATTTAGGGAATAATTATAATTTTTTAAAGGGACAGAAAATCAAAAACATAAATATTTTTGTTTAATATACTTCTCAGTGAATATAGTGATATATACTTATATATTTTCAAATTTCAGCAGTTTAAAAGCAGTATTAAAAATAGAGTTAAAAGGTTCTACCTTAAAAACTATGGTCAATATAAAAAGATTTCAAACTGTATATTGAAAATAACTTGGTCGTCTTTTTACATTTCGAACGTTGGCTGTATTCAAAATTTAACCGTCAAGAAGAGAATTAAACCAATTTTATTGTAGCAAGTAATTTTCTTAATCAAACTCCTTCCGAAAACGTTTTCAAAATTTAATTTGTCTTTCCAATTCCTGTGCCCTTCACTTTTAAAAAAACTTAAGCATACAAAAACTCTTAACTTAATTAAATTAATTTGACCTTAGATAATAACTTTTAACCATGTTTAAAAATGTACGTACAAAAAGAGCAATACTCATGATTCTCGCTTGATTATTGATTTTATCGATTAGGACGTGAAGTACCTGAACATGAAGTTCGATACAAACTATTGAACTCAATTTTTTCTTGATTGTCGCAATTTATTCAACCTGTAAGTCAGTATGAAGAATCAGGTTACAGTTGCTCCGAATATGAAAGCAAGTTTGTTTTTATTGGCTTTGATATTTTGACTTTTGGAGATAAAATAAAAAATGAGGCCGTTCTGCAGCACGAAATAGAACATTCTGGGATTCTATGTGATATTGAACATTTAATAGAATTCTGTAAGATTTCATTACATGCTGTAGATGGTCTGTTCGTTGATTTTTTTGCAAAAAATTAAAATGTCAAAAAATAGACTTGATTCCATACACAGAGCGACACAAAATCGATTTTTTATACGGAGTCGCCTAAAATTGATTCCACAATGCATGTAACAGTGGAAATATCCTGCCATGTTCAACATGTTCATGATCTCTACCGTAAAAACACCTAATTTAGGACAGATTCTTTCACAGTTTCTTAATTATAAAACAATAGAACAAACTCCCATAATTGAGATACTATGCATCGAAGGTGGTTCTTTATTAGAAAAATTCTTAATAAAGACATCATCATAAATTCGCAATATATTGAAGAATTATGAATCAGTTGTTTGTAAAATGTTGTCCACTTTTACACCTGGAAATGTAACATTTTCGCGTTGCTCCGAATAAATATTTAATATTAAACGCACATTCTTTCGAGACAGAGTTTCTGTAATTAATCTTTTGGGCAGCTTTAGGAATAGCTTCCAATAAATATATTAGGTTTTTCGATCCTCTAGCCTCTTTTTTAGGTACGAGTAGCAAGTCCGAAGTTGGGTTACAAAATTCCGATTTTCACTCAAACAGTTTTTAAGAAATAAATAAATTTCCTTCTGCAGTCAAATTTTCACAGAAGCTACTTGATATAGTAAGAAACGGTGCTATAAAAGCTTACAGTTTTTGCGTCATTTTGCGTTATCATGTACAATCAAAGTTATATCGCTACATTAAAAAGGGTAATTTTTCATAATACTTTCTTAATTTTTTCGTAGTTACTTTGGAAATCAGTTGTTCGCGTATGGGGATAATATGTAAAAGCCTTAGATTGTTAGATTGTTAGAACAATATTTTCAATTATCAATTTGTTATAGTTTTTGCAAAACAGAAAAACGACCAAACGTCTGCAGTTGATTAAAATGTTTAAAGTTACGTCCTTCTACGGTACTACAAATTTTAAATAAAGAATCAATAAAATATATTTGAACAATTGAACAAATTTCTATTAATTAGTTTACCTATCTTTATATATATTTTTTAAGAAAATATAAATAACATGGATAAGAGTTAATACATATTATATAAGAGCAATAGATTTGTATATTTGTAAGTAGGAAGGTCAATTTTGGTCAGACACGACTAAAATTGAAGTTTTGCATTACATTTGTATTATTAGTCCTTAAACTGATCCTTCGAAGGGACAAACTTAGATTCCTATGTCAATTACACTAATTCGTTGGATAACCATTCCTGAATGATTACCTAACACAGAAATTCGACTCCAGTTTCATCTAATTGCATCCCCGTCTTTGCTGACAAGGTTCGTGGAATAGTTCGTGCATTCCCATGTCGATTCCAGCTACCATAGACACCTATTTACTATTTCTCGTCACGACTGAGAATCGAAAGAACGTCGGGGGAGAAATGGAAGAGTAACATCACGATAATATGAACGTCTATGCTTCCTGAGCAACGGAATTTCTACCATGAATAGAATTTATTTTTCTCCCTATTTCCTTGGAGAACATAAGGAAACCCTTGCGGGATACATTGAACTATATTTATTACGTTTCCTTCCTGTATAAAACCAGTCGATACACCGAGATTCTAAAAATTCCTCTGAACATAGAGGTAGTAAAACATTTTATAAACATCTATTATTCGCAACAAATAAAAAATGGAATCGAAAAATGTGCTTTGGAGTGCTTTGCAACAGAAAAATTATCAGAAATAAGAGAGACAAGTACCTAATACCAGAAAGTGTTTCTTTGGATTTAAATTTGGTCTTATTTTCTTACTTTTTCATTTATTTCTTGAGAGAATAATAATAATAATTGACAGAATTTAAGATAATGGGAACAAACTATAGGGAATTCAAGAAAACAAATTATTGTCTCAAGCTTAAGATGGTTACAGCCCAATGTGTCGAAGGCATTTTTGTGTAGTTGGATTCATTTTTTATTTTTTTTTAATAGTATGCACAGGACTGTCCCGGTATATATATATATATATATATATTATCAGTCACGGACGCATTATTGTAATGCAATCAAGTGATCTGATAAGAA
>CAKNWT010301186.1:0-12680 GCA_932066315.1 Andricus coriarius | reverse complement strand
AGTATATAATAACAAAAAATCGATAATGCAAAAACTTTGGCTTTTTATTTAAAGAAAATTAAAAAATCATTTGATCGAGATTCGGGGTTTTTGGAGACTCCTACTGAATGTGTCCTCAAAAACGATTTTATAAGCTTATTATATTCTAAAGCTAAACTAAGATTCATAAAATTACCGTATATTCCTGAAGGTGATAATGCTCGCTATAACAGCATCCAATTTTTACATAAATGTCACGAAATAAACACTGTTGCAGCTATTCCTGTTGAAAACCTTATGAAAGTCTGTATTTTTATGAAAATTGATAATCAGGTATACGTTGCACTGCCAATAAATGCCAAAGAACTTGAATAAAATAATTTTTATTTTATCTAGGTAAACCTAAAATAATACGCTATTTTTAGTGAACCTTATTAAATGAGTCTTAATTAAGCTCTGAATCATAAAAATACAAATAGGTTCCGCTACACTATGGATGGAAGACAATAATTGTATTCAAGTTCTTGGGCATTCTAAACACGAAAGTCGAAAGGGTAATAGATTTTATAAAAATTGTATTACAATTCCAACTGTAGCTTCTAAATCTTCAAAGTAGGGCCTGTAGCTTCAAATGGATGCAAAGTAGGCTCTAATGTTTCATTCTCTAGGAGTAAAAACCTTAAAGCAGGGGCTATAGGTTTAAATGCTTCAAAGTAGGTTCTAATAAGGAGCTGCGGCTTCAAAGTAGGGCCTAAATTTCGACTCGGGTATGTTAAAGAGAATATTGTGTTTAGAGGATTCTCAAAAATATTATGTATATATAAACGAATGATTTTATTTTCTGAAGAAAAATTACCGTGGTCATGTCGAATCATTTTAAGACACTTTTTGGGAATAATTATTCGATTTTTTGTTATTTACCCGAAATAATGAAAAAAATTTTTAGCGACTAGTTTATTTCAGTTCACTTTCAGTTTACTTTCAAGACAATTTCGTAGAACAAAAAATTTCATTTTGAGATTTTGATTAAATCGTGTACAATTTTAAATTGGATTGTTCTAAAGTGAATATTTTGAACTGGGATTTATTGAGAAAAATAACAATTTCACGTTTTAAAGTATTCTAAACTAAATAAATTTTTAATTACAATCATGATAATACGATCATTCGTAAATTGGAAAATTACAGTTTCTTATTGAAAAGAGTTCAAAATTGAAAATTTTTTAATTAAATATTTGTAATTGGAATCTTGACAAATGTAACAATGTACAGCGTTTGGAAAGATTTATGGATTAGAATAACTCTAGCTCGAGCTTAATTTGTATCCATGCCTCTAAATCTGAATCAGTCAAGATTTGATTGATTCAAGCAGTACTAAGAAGTTCAACTTTTAGATAAATTATTTTCCATGTTTTAGTTTGACTAATGGAAATAGTGAATTGCTTCGAGTTGAAAACTACAGAATGAATCAGTTATAAAATAAAACATAGAATTATCTCTTAATTTGAATCAGTGACATACTTCTAGCTATTTGCATCAGTAGACATTCACTGAGAATCAGTGATTATTCATCAAAGTTCCAATATTTTTCAGTGACTTTTCTGTAGAAAAATTTACTGAAGTTTCAGTAAGCGTCACTGAAATTTCAGTAACATTTTATACTGAAAACCCAGTGAAAAAAATTTTTAATAGATTGAGTTACTGAAACACTACTGAATTTCAGCGAAATTTTCACTGATTATCAGTGTATTTTCATTGATTGATATAGCAAAAAAAGAGTCACTGATTCTCAGTGAAATTTTACTTTCACGTTGTACCTTTTATGTTTTTGTGTATGGCTAATCAAATAGTAGTTCCGCTGCCAGAAACCATTTTTTTAAATTACTGATTCATCTCTTAATCTGAATTAGAAGTATTCTACTAAAGAAATTGTTCTAAGTCGTTTATCAGTTCCTTTAGTAAGAATTTTTACTCATTTTTAGTAGAAAACTACTAATTTAGTTTGAAGGCTTACTAATTTTTAATAGTAAGCCTTACTAAGTGAATTAGTAGTTTACTGCTGCAAAATAGTCATTTTATATTCTACTAAAGATTAGTAGAAGTGCTTACTGAAGCCGTTGGTAAACGTGTTCGTAGTATTTCATTAGTAGAACTCTACTAATTTATATTTACAATTAGAGTGTATCCCAATTTTACAAAATAGTAATAGCATACGTAAATTGAGTATATTATAGTGAGATTCTACACGAAGAAACTATTGGTTGTAAAATTTGGTATTATAATATTTATTTTTACAAGAGTTCGATTGCAAGCTAATATATATTCAAAATAATAGTATTATTGCCACAGCGAAACGAAGAAATACTTTTTTTCATATATCAATTATGAATATAGTCCAAACATAATAATTGCCATTTAGAGTTGGAAAGAATAATATTTGTGATAGCAAATTGAAGCTAGAAAAATTTCATATTCAGAAAATAAATAATAAAACCGTAGATAACATACAAAATAGGTTAGAAATAGCATATTTCGATACGAGAGTCTAAATGGGCGGTTCGCTCACTGCGAGTGTGAAGGCCCAACACGAACTCGAAGGTGAGGCCTCGTGTATCGAATAATACTTTTCTTTGCAAATTACAATACCAAACCTAAAATTGCCTACCGTTTACAGAGATCGAATATACTCCAATGACAAATGACTAACCTAACATTACCCAGAACGATGTTCACATAGAGAGCAAAATGTGTTTGTAACCATGGAGAGCATTTTGCTCACCGGTGAAAGCATTTTGCTAACCGATGTTGAGGATTTTGCTCACCGTCTTCGCGCACTATGCGGAATCGACCATTTTCGGTATCTGCACTGTTAAAAATGTTTGAAATTTTAATATAGATTTACTATACATTTGTATAGTAAATCTACAAAATCGGTCTATGAAATACTAATTACGAGGCTGTATAGTAAATTGCATATACATGTATATTGATCAACTTTTAGAAAAGTCAGGTAATTTCACTATCAACAAATTGAAAATAATTATGGCAGTAATTTTCAATTCTAAATGATGAATCATAATATTTTTTCTAGTTAAACATGAATCATACTGGGTTTGAAGTGGAAAAGTTCAATTAAGCGAATTGTTAAGATACCTAACCTGAAAGCTGCGGTACTCATGTTAAAATTTTGACATTTACAGTGAATTTTGAAGACAATTCCATTCGTACGTTGCACTTTGATTAAAAATAAGAATTTAATCGATGAATGTTACATTATTACTTTAGTTTTAAATATTTGACCAGATTTGGGTGCATCAAGGAACTTTCAACTTTCACGCACTGTGTTTTACTATACATGTATATTAATTTTACAAGATGATGGTGTATTAAATTTACTACACGTATATGCATATTGCTTCCAATACATTTATAGTAAAATCGCTATAGAAATTTCTAACAGTATGTAAACGGTGGACAATCGAGGGTTATGCATGTATGTATAAAGAAAAATTACAATTCTCAACAGGAGGGTGCAATGAGAGAAAAAATACTTCAATATAATGCTTTACGTCATATGCGTCGAGGTTCATGAGGATGATCAATTTCATTAATCTTACAGTTTGTTCTACTACAGGGAAAAGTCTCTGCTGTGCTGCCCCGGGGACTCATGTTCGATGCCCGCCAGCGTTGCTTTCTTCTAACACGGTTTTTTCTGTTTCAGCTTGGAATACGATATTAATGTCTAATTGCATGTTAAATGTATACAATTTTTAATGTGTGTATCTGTAATATGTGTATAAAACAGTGAGATCGAATTTATTTTTAGTTTGCTGTTCCGAATATGGCATATTTTCCTTTTTTCTACAGGAAAAATTAGAAAAATATGTATAATGCACATAGAGAGAATGTCTTTTCTATTTTGTTTTGTGAACTTCACAGTCTTTCCTAGGGATTATGAAAATTTTCTTTTGGCATAAATACAATTATTTAATCTCAATTATATTCCAATAACGCTATATCCTGGCTTACTATTGTCTTAATGTAAAAATAAATATTATGATGGCAAATTTTACAACCAAAAGTTTCTCTGTGTACTTATTCAGATGTAAAATTTACGGAATTGAAACTGCAAACCTAATCTTAAGAGCGAAAAATCGTAATTTATTAAATTTTTTAAAATAATTATTACAAGTATATTGCATACCATTTTTTGGAGAAATTAATATTATTTAAATTGTGCTATAAAGTTATAAAATTTCATGATTAGCCGCTCTTATCTTTCACGTATCGCTTTTTTTTCAAAAATTACATTTTTTTATGATTTTTCGAAATTTTTTAGACTCAATCAGGTAAGCCACGAAAAATATCCTTTTAGTTTACAATGTGTATAGTTTCAGTTAATTTTTTTCATCCTCGCAGGTAGGAAAGAGTGGGCTATGGTGCCGCGCTTTGACTTAAATGCCCTGTAAATTATGATTGAAATATAAATTTTAATGTGTAATACTCAAAACCCCTTTTTATCTACGTCATTTTTGGACATTTAATTAATTGATGGGTGTTGCATTTCGGCCGTCGTGCCCCATACATTAATCCAGACATTTTCAACACTAATTAAATGTTTTCTTATCATTTAAAGTAAAGTATGTGGCAAAAGCATTTACTTTTGACTCCCTGTTGAAATACATACTCTAAAAACAGACTATTGATTGTCAAACGATTCCTTTCACTATTAAAGGATTTTCCATTCAAAAATGGCATGAGAGGAAATCCTTTCACATAGTTAAAGGATTGTCGTTTCAAAAGCTATCCTTTAACTGTGAAAGGATTTCCTTTGATCTTGAAATGAAATCTATGGTTGGACCAAAGAAAAAAATCATTTGAACGTTAAAAGAAAACTTATTGCATGATATTACGTGCAAGAAATGTACAAAAGACGAATTTCGGTGAATGTAAATATAAAGTCGATAATTACACAGGCCGACAAAATTGTACCAAATGTCAGAACCAGAAACCAGAGTATACTTTTCTGAAGGTGTTGAGTGCGCTGAACCCGAATCTGGCCTGAGAATTGCTCTATCGCGTCAGGGTTTTGAGATATCCTAACCTAACAGTGCGAAAATCGCGATTTGGCCTATATTTGAGGTTATGTAGCATCGCGATATTATTTTTTTTCGAAAAATTACAGACAGAAAGAACTTAAAGTATAAGCCTTACCCTTTCAAATGCACTTTGGTTCGCTTAAATATTTTAATTGGAAAACTGTACATTTTCTCGCGTTTTATTACAGTCTTATTTTATTGTTTAGGGGAATGCAATAATTATTTTATCCCTTGCTTTAATACAACAGAAAAAATTTTTTAGGTTTTATTAAGTCTAAATAAAAAATTGCGATTTTGAGGTCTGCCTACATTTTGGATAAAAAACATAACATTTAATAAAATTTAAGGACGCTTTACACAATTATTCCACAATGAACATCTTACGAACTTCGAGTGCCAAAAGCAATAAAAACATAATTTATAGTTCGATTGTCAAAAGCGTACAGAAGCAATGAAAACTGAGGTTATCTGGATCAAAAAATTTTTTTTTCAGTACACGTACCTTCCAATGTTTTGCTAAACGACATTCAATCATGCGCAAGCGCACTTTCTCTGCTAGCCAACAAAGGAAATCCTTTAATAGTTAAAGGAATTCTGTTCAAAGTCAAAAGAAATCGTTTATCAGTAAAACTACTTCCGTTTTGCATTAACGGATAATTCTTCAAACAGTGAAACGATTCTGTTGATGGACAAAATAAATCTGCTTAATTTCAAAGGACGCATTCTGAAAGGAACGCAATTTTACTGTTAATAGACTTTTTCTTAGAGTGTACTACCGTTGATGTGACAGTGCAATATTTAATTAATTTTAATATGTATAGAACGTTTATAGAAACAATTTATGATACCAGAAGTTTCAGAAAATACTTTACCTATTAAAACCTAACATTTTCATCCTTCAAGTATTTGAAAATATGCTGTAACTATTTTTACATTATCATCATTTATGATTGAGAAAGTATTGGAATTGCCCGAAATTTCACACCTCAGTTTTTCAACGGATCTCCACGTGTTGAGGCCCGCTGAAGTCGAAAATCTTTGGCACACTTTCTTTGGGTCCTAAAAGAAAGAATGAGTTCATTAACCAGCATGCCTTGATCAACGGTTATAGTTTTATCCATCGAAAATGCCATTAAAAATTGACTCAAAATACGTACAATTTTTGCTTTCATTTTTGGATAGGACTCGTCTTTTTGGTCAAACGACGACAGATAAGTAAAAAAGTTTGAGACAAGAGTGATAAGACTTGATGTTTTGGTTTTATTTAAGAAAAAATTCAAAATTCAAATTTTGAGTCAACCGACGCAAAATATGGGGAAAAGTATCAAGCAGGAAAAAGTTCTATAATATTTCTCATAACCTTTTTTTGATAAGGACTTGTCATTTAGGTTTTATTTATCGAAAATACTATAAAAAAATAGAAAATTCCCAATTTTAGCCAAACGAAGTGAGGTACGGAAAAAAGTTCCAAAGATAAATTGCAGCTTTTAAAAAGTTCTACAAAATTTGCTTTAAGCATTTTTCGATAGTGGTTTATTTATCGAAAATACTACGGAAAAATCCAAAATTCAAATGTTGAACCAAACGACGCGAAATATAGGGAAAAGTTTTTGGAGGAATTTCAGCGCTTAAAAATTCCCATAACATTTCTTTGAACCATTTTTTGACAGAAATGGTCGTTTTCAATTTATTTATCGAAATCGATATGCAAAAATCGAAAATTCCAATATTACGCTAAAATACAGGAGATACGTAAAAAGTCTAAAAGAAGACTTGTAGGAGATTTTGTTTTATCCATCAAAAATGCTATGAAAACAAAAATTCCATTTTTAGTATAACAACGCAAGATAGGGAAGAATGTTCGAAGAAAGGATTGTAGCTGTTTATTCTAAGGTAGCTCAGAACATAAATATGCATTCAAAAATGTCTGTCGCAAACCGAGGGCGAAGCTCGAGTATCACGATGAGAATGTGTACTTTAAAGCTTACAGAGCTGTGAACAATTTAATTTTTAACTATACTTCATTACATAGGAATTCAGAGTATGGAAGTGCATACAAATACTTTGTTACATTTACTTGTTTTTTATATTGCATTACTTACATTTAGAGTGCAAAGAATAAATATCTGAGCATGAAGCGCGAGGTAACTCATTATCGATGGATTTCGCGCGGGATCTGATAGACGAGCGCGTCCCGCACCGGCACCATACTTCACTCTCCCCTACCCGTATTCATACTTTATTTAACAGCGTAAATTCTGATTGATTATTTTGATCTGGACATTATCAAGATGATAGTTTAGAATTTTCTGTTTCACATTTCAATGTCAAGAATCTTTAAAAAATGTTTAAGAAGATTTTTTTTGGTGAATAATTGCTACGAAGAACTAAACAAGTCTAATTTATGTGATCTGAAAATGTGATATTGAAAATAATGAAGTGGACAAATTATATTTAAAATACACAGCCCTTCTGGCGTATATAATGGTAAAAGAGGACTCAGGTGTTTCATGTTCTGTAGACATCGTTAAATCTGCAGCAGAACACATTTTAGAGATTTAAAAAAAATGAATAGAACCAGTGGTGCTAGTAAAGCCTAAGGGTCACATGATAGAAAAAAGATTAACATCACAATCGCGAATTGATTTTGAAGTGTGAGTTACTCTTATCCGAAGGTGAAAGAGATAATTGTGTTGATAAGTGCAGTGAATAAAAAAAAAGGCTGGCACGTTCTTATGGAAAACGAAGAGGGAAAAGGTATGGCTAGCGCAGACGCTGGTGCTTCTTGGCAGCAGCATTATGTGTGGGGCAACTCCTACCCCCTTCATCATCACCACCACCCCCATCAGCAGCACACCCACCTTGAACATTCACAAGTTGCACAATACCATCAGCAACCACTACCACCACAGTCTGGAAATGCTACACATTTTCCGGCCTCTCAGCAACAGCTGCTCCAATTGCAAACAAGCCAAGCACCACCCCTACAGCAACAGACGCAGTACCACCCCCTATGTGCGCAAACCGCAGCGCGAAGGAGCGCCTACACTTGCGACGACCCAGGTACGCATCTTGAAAAATTTGTGTAAATAAAAATTAGAAAAATAATTCTAACACCCTGTCAGTAAATCTTTTTCGAGTCGTTACCCACAGAAAAATAGAGGGTCAAGGTTGGAGAGTAAAAATTCAGAGAGTCAGTTAGATCTTCTAGATCGTCGAAAGGGCCTTCCATAATTTTTCCGTCATAGTCAGAGAGACTCTCATTTTATGGCCAAACTGACTGGTAAAAGAAGTTCAGACTTACTATCGCCATAATGAAGGTATGCTTCCGGCATTGTCAATACGATCATCTTGTTTTCACTCATTTCGACCATCCGCGGTAATCCGAATGGACCGTCGCGGAGACGATCTTTGCACGTCAATCATGCGCGTGAAAAGTAAAAGGTCAAGACCATTTTCGAAGTGAAAGAATTTCGTTCAGACGTTCAGCGTCATATTTGCTGTGTATTTAATTTAAACCGATTTTTAATCAGCTTAAACTGCTCTCCAATATGTCGAACATACGTGGAGAGTGAAGTGCATAAGAGAGGAGATAGTGGAAAGTAAATTCGGTTTTTGCTTTTGGATTTTCAACGTTCAGCAATCAATTTTTTGGTCTGAATTTAGTTCAAATTGGTTCCAAACAATATATTGTTAATGATCAATGTGCACTGTTTCTGCATATCAAAACATATCTCCTGCACCTGGCTCTCTACAAACAATAAAAAATGCTTTCAGATTTTACGAATTTTATTATATTATTATTTGAATTAATGAATTAATTAGTTTTGAATGATTAATTAATTTGTTTTTATTAATAATTAGTTTAATAATAAGCAATAATAATAATAATTTTTGATGGTAGCTCTAAGAAAGCATCAAGAGGCGACTGTTGTCACCTCCAACGCTCGTGGCCGCTGTGTAAGCATAACAGCGGTAACAGACGAACTGCAAACTACACCATGCTCCTAATTTTGTACCTACAACATCATCGCAAATGATTTCATACATCGTATTAAATTAACTAATTACATCATCATCATCTCATCAGTAACTTGACTTAGTCCGTGGCTATGATGGAAAACCGGGTTCTTCTTAACCCGAGAACAAGTTTGAAATACAAAGATAATAATTAATTAGTTTTGAATTAATGACGGACTGGCGTGGGGTGGCGGAGGAATCATGTTCGGTCATGTTTAATTCGACGAAAAATAACAAGACAATTTATCACCGTTACCATTCGCCTCTAAATACGTTTTATCGATTTAATCCGGGATACGAGTCCCCTAGCCTATCCAATAAAGCCCTCCTTTTGGGCCCCAAAAAAGGTTTTGGTTGTTTTAGAAAATTCGCAAAGATGTAGCCTCCGGAAGCTACGATCACGATGGTTCACCGAACGATCGATCCCGACGCGACCGGAAGCAATACGTCATTAAGTTATTAATTTATTTTATTTTATTATTTCCAGTCTCTTATAAGAGAGAGAGAGAGACTGGAAACTGACATATGCGATATCGTAGAAGAAAGACAATATATATATATATATATATATATATATATATATATAGAAGATATAGCATAATCAAATCGACGGTCTAATATGGTCAGGTTAACTATCTGATATGATCCAGTCGACCACGAAGTAGTATAAGGAGATCCAACTCTATGGACCATTTCGGAAAATTGTACCCCCACTTTTCCGTGCCCACATCCTATAGCACTTCGGATTACGTGTTCTAGCGCCTCTTACGGAAACCGTTATAACATAGGTTTTAGAGTTGGGTTTCAACAGTTTCAAATTTTGTCCTGAGAGGCGCTACAATACGTAATCTGGTATGCCGTGGATATGCTATAGGAAGTGGGCACGAAAAAATGGGGGGTATCCTTATATTAGAGTTGGATCTCCTTATACTACTTCGTGCAGTCGACCATCCGAGATGATCAAGTCAACCCTCTATTATGGCCGAGTCGGCCCTCTGAGATAATCGAGTCGATCATCCAAGGTGATCAAGTCGGCTTGATCTATTTGAACTTCTGGTCTCAACCTTCTAAAGATAGAAGCTTTATCCAACTAGAAGGCTGTCCTACGGTTGACCCACAAATATAGCCAGTGTGAACGACTGGATGTTCAAACCAACCTTTCATTTTTCTGTGTGCATCTTTCCCGTATGTTCTAACACATTATACAGCAAATGAATTCATTTATTTAAATTATGAAAATATATATGTGAGGTTTAAATTGAAATTGCTGCTGTGAAAGAATATTTTCTTGATGCTGAGAAATAGGATTCAAGTAAATGCATTAACTCGTTCCAAACTTTTTTTCTAGTGTAAACTCTGATTTACACTATCGTTCAGAAATTACTGTGCATCAAAAATGGGATTATTGATTTAAAAAATCTTATAAATTTTAATGCAAGTTGGGGCATATGGCTTTTTTTAAATTTTATTGTTAGTTTTTTTCAAATTTTTTCACAAGTTTTTGTAACCTATTGTAAATGTTTTCAACCTAACAGCTGCAAATCGACTTTGCTGTTGCTTCTTTTAACTTAACAAAAAGAATTTGAATCCCAATCAAAAACACCACATGTGAAAAAATCTCCGCCAAGTAGGGGAGAGTGGAGTATGGTAGCGAGCTCGGGCTAAAATGCCCTATTAATTATGATTGAAATATGATTTTGATATGTTTATTTTTTAAGGTGAAGTTCACATTATCAGAGAACATATGCGTTATTACTCAAAACCACTTTTTAACGATGTTATTATTTGACATTTAATTCGTTGTTGCATTTCGACGGCGTGCCCCATACACTGGGGTATGGTGAATCATATTTCTGCCGTTTATTTAAACAATATGAACATTGTAAAATACAAATTAAACCATATAATAATTCTGGGACGAAGAAAAATAAAAGAAAAAGAAGAAAGAAGAAAAAAAAAGGAAAATTATTCTAGGTATCTCTAATAATAAATAAATGTTTTCTTACTATCCAAAGTAAAGTATGTGGCAAAATCCAGTTATAATCTCATGCTCCCTGAAATACATCAGGCGCACCGTCGCCTCGTGCCCCAGGTCCCGGAAGCTGGAATTACAACATTGTCATATCGATATGGGCACTATGCCATAATTTAGTGCTTATTTAGTGCTAATTGATGCTGCAAAAAAGAAATTTTGTGCCCTCTAATTTAGGACAAAAATATGTAGTAATGCTAACTTCAGCTGAAGCTACAACTCCGGTATGCGAAACTCGGAAACTATCAGTGGTATTGAATTCTCCTTTGCGCAGGAATTTATTGCTAATTAAGTGCTCTGGATTTGTGCTATGCACAAAATCCGGGTACTTTTTTTTACCAAAAACGTGTAGTAATGCTGGCTTCAGGTGACCCTGTTATGTGAAACTCGGAAACTATTAGTGGTATCAAATTGTACTTTGCACAGGAATTTAGTGCTTGCTTAGTGCTAATATATTCCGCAAAAATTAAATTTTGTGCCCGGAAATGTTGGTCCAAAATATGTAGTAAGGCTAGCTTTAGGTGACTCTGGTATGTGAAACTCGAAAACTATTAGTGGTATCAAATTCTACTTTGCACAGACATTTAGTGCTTATTTAGTGCTAATATATGCCGCAGAAATTAAATTTTGTGCCCGGAAATTTTGGTCCGAAACGTGTAATTCTGGCTTCAGGTGACTCTGGTTTGTGAAACTCGGAAACTATTAGTGGTATCAAATTATACTTTACACAGGCATTTAGTGATTATTTAGTGCTAATATATGCTGCAAATATTAAATCTTGTGCCCAGAAATTTTGGTCAAAAACATGTAGTAATGCTAGCTTCAGCTGACACTGTTATGTGAAACTCGGAAACTATTAGTGGTATCAAATTCTACTTTGCACTGGAATTTAGTGCTTACTTAGTGCTAATATATTCCGCAAAAGTTAAATTTTGTGCCCGGAAATTTTGGTCCAAAATATGTAGTAAGGCTAGCTTTAGGTGACTCTGGTACATGACACTTGAAAACTATTAGTGGTATCAAATTCTACTTTGCACAGAAATTTAGTGCTTATTTAGTGCTAATGTATGCCGCAGAATAGTATATTGTGTATCGAGGGCGTAAAGAAGGCAAAATAGCTTTACGCCCTTGATATACACCATACTTTTTGTCCCCTTCCTTGAAAACAAGCATGTGAAGCAGATAGAGGATATTTGGTGTACTTGACTATTTTAGCTTATAGGTGAAAGGAAGAAATAGCGTCATTTGCAGAAGGGAGACTGTCGGGTCTAGCAATACAATTTTTTCAAAGATAAAGATCAATTCCTCCATAGTCTCACTTGTGGGGCACAGTGTATGTGTAGCGGGTGTAAAGTTTTATGTAGCGGGTGTAAAGTTTTATGTAGCGGGCGTAAAGTTTTTGTTAGCCCGGCGACGGAGTGCGCATGAGCAAACGTCACTGGGCTGCAAGTCGCCACTTTACGCCTGCTTTGCGTGCATGCAATGGCGCGTTTTCAAGGGGGGTCGGACAAAAATTAAATTTTATGCCCGGAAATTTTGGTCCAAAACAT
>CAKNWT010301183.1:0-12502 GCA_932066315.1 Andricus coriarius | reverse complement strand
CCGTAAGAAAACTCCCAAATACTAAACTGGTCCACTACATGACACTAGTTTTCATATATACTGGGGTTTTAAACCGTTTTTTAAATATGTTTGCCGTATTTTTCAACCATAACAATGTTTTTCTCATTTTATAGCATTTCGCGAGTTTTCCAACAAAGTTACTTAAGAAATATACCAGAAAAATAATGCTCTCTTCTGGTTGCCAGCAACTCAGATTGTATTATAATACAGACCCATAATTAGTGCAGCTGTCAAACTTTTTCTGAGCATCTTAACCTACTGACTGCTAATGCACAGGAAGACGTGGCTCATACCGCCCCAGAACAGTTGCTCATTCCGCCCCATATGATACTTGCCAGTAAAATCAAAATTTCAACAATTTCTGTTTTACAATTATATAAAAATTTGTTGAAAACATAAGGTGTAATAAATAAGCTATCTAAATAACCACTGGAAAAACATCTAATATGTGATTTTGTGTGATTCTTGGACTTTCTAAACAAATGCAAAATAGCAGAATACAGGTCTTAAAATTTTTATTTTCGTTTTTTTCAAATTTATTCAACATTAAGCGAAAATGTTTTAAAAAGAAGCTTGATAACGTTCTTCTTGATATTAGTGCAAAGAACAGTTACAAAAGAAATGATAGATTGCGAGAAAAATGACTGGTTCATCTTACCCCCTATGTTCATCTCGCCCCACCCCATCCTATATTGATTCCTACGGTTTCATTGTTTTCTAGAACAGGGTTCCTTGAAAGCGCATCTGCACTAACATTTGATTTTCCTGCTTTATAGACGACATCATAATCATATTCGGCGAGCTTCAATCGCCATCTTGAAACTCGAGAACAAGGATCCTTAGAATTTTTAAACCAAACAAGGGGCTTACGGTCTGTAACGAGTGTGAATTTTCGTCCGTACAAATAAGGGCGAAAATATATTACAGAGTAGACTATCGCTAAAGCTTCTTTTTCATGAGTGTCGTATTTACGTTCAGTATCGGTTATGATCTTGAGACATACGCAATTGGTTGGTCTTGACCTATTTTACCTTGCGAAAGTATTCCGCCTATGGCATAACCTGATGCATCTGTAGTTACAATGAAAGGTTTTGAAAAATAAGGTCGAATTAAAAGTGGTTCTTGACATAATTTATCCTTTAAAATATCAAATGCTTGTTGCTGTTTTTCGGTCCAATTAAATGATATGTCTTTGTTAAGCAGCTGATTTATTGGGGCTGCTATCTTAGCAAAATTTTCAGTTAACCTACGGTAATATCCTGCTAAACCTAAGAATTGTTTAATATGTTTTTGGTTTTTAGGAGTTGGAAAATCTTTCACTGCCATGATTTTTTTCGGATCAGGTCGAACTCCATCTTTATCTATTATATGTCCTAAATATCCTACTTCGTGTCGTAGAAATTCGCACTTGTCGGGTTGCAAGTGAAGATTTGCATTTCGTAATCGGCTCATTAGTTCATTAAATTTCGATTCATGTTCTTCTAAAGAATTTGCATAGATCACAATGTCATCTAGATAAACAAAAAGTTCTGTTCCCTGAAGTCCCGTTAAAACTAAATGCATTAGTCGTTGAAAGGTTGCTGGTGCATTTTTTAAACCAAAAGGCATTCTGTCAAACTCATAATGTCCATAAGGGGTTGAAAATGCGGTTTTGTGTGCATCTTTGGGATCCATTTTTATATGATGGAAACCAGTTGCTAAATCAAAAACAGAGAAATAGCGAGCAGATCCTAACTGGTCTAAAATGTCATGAATATTTGGTAGAGGATATGAATCACCAATTGTCTTTTCATTCAATTTTCTAAAATCAAGCACCATTCGCAATTTCTTTTTTCCTTGTGAGTCTTGTTTTTTAGGAACAGTCCAAATTAGTGTATTGTAGGGTGATTGGGAGGGTTTTATTACATTGTTTTTAAATAATTCATCCACTTGGCGAATGATTTCTTCCTTGCGAACTGGAGGAAATCGATATTGTCGCGAAAAAATAGGGCAATCATCTGTTGTTGGTATTGAGTGTTCGAGTATGTTTGTAGGTTCTAAATATTCTCCCGGAATGCGGAAGCAATCTGCATTTTTAGTAATTAATTTTTCACCGTGCTCATATTCTTCCATATTCATATGATCTAACCGCAGTCGTTTTTTGATGATTTCTACTCTTTCTTCACTAGTATATATCATTAAGCTATTTCCCTTTCGGCGAGCCTCTAGGGCAGGAATGGTTTGATTTTTCATCAGATTTCAAAAAACTATTTAATATTAAAGTAGGCAAATTTTCATTATTTTTACTGTCGGAAAAATTTGATTGATTTGTTGAATTCTTGAGTTCGCATTGTTCAAAATCTTGTAAGTGAACATTGGGAATTGATATTTTTACGGGTTGTTCATTTATATTTGCATATTTGACGTAGGCTTTACCTTCACAATTTTTTACAATGGCTTGACCCACAAAAATTCCTTCTCCAATCGGTAATTGAGGTATATAACCTTCACTTTTTTCTGTATTTTCTATTTTTGCATAATAATCAAAAATTGTTCGTGCTGGGATTGTGATAACGCCAGTTTGTTCAAAAGGATAAGTTTGATCATTAATTTCAATACATTTATGTGTATAGTTTATATTTACTTTATTGTTTAGAAAAAGTGCAGAGCCTAAGACTCCATCTTCACCTACTGGTACATCATCAGGAATTATATTTAGTATAGTTGAAAATCCAAGTATCACGACCTTAATTTGACAATTTGCAATTGACAATTGCACTTCTTTTAATTAGATTTCGACCAGCACCAGTGTCGATCATCAAACGTGCCGGGCTTTTTAGACCAACGGCAGATACCATGATCGAAGGAATTATATTATTCCTACTGAGATGAATTTTAATATCATTTTCCTTATTTGTAATTTCTATGGGAGCTTTATTTAATGATTCGGCGCCTTCCTCCCAGCACCCATCGGGGGAATAGCGTTGGAGTTTTCCTGGTTCTGTGTATAATTTTGAGGGTTTTGTTGTCCATTTCGATTTTTTAAATATCTACTCTTTTTATACCAGTCCTTAAAGATGTGGCCAGGGATATTACAAAAATTGCAAACAATTTTGGATTCTTGGGTAGGATACGGGCGGGTTTGCTGATTATTTGAATTTTCAGAATTGTTTCCTTTTTGGTTTTGTTCGGGCTCAAAATTTTGATTCTGTCTGGGTCTAAAATTTTGATTTTGTCCGTATCCGAAATTTTGATTTTGTCTGTTTCCGAAATTTTGATTTTGTCTGTATCCGAAATTTTGATTTTGTCGGTATCCAAAATTTTGATTTTGTTGGTTATTGAAATTTTGATTTTGTCGGTATCCAAAATTTTGATTTTGTTGGTTATTGGAATTTTGATTTTGTCGGTATCTAAAATTTTGATTTTGTCTAGGTACAAAGTTTTGGTTTAGTTCAGGTCTAAAATTTGAACTTTGTCCTGGTCTAAAATTTTGACTCTTTTGGGGTGCAAAATTTGAATTTTGTGCAAAATTCCATTGATTAAAGTTTCCTTGGGGTTTATTTGGCAAAAATTGATTTTGTTCTGAATTTGAAATAACAGGATTTTCGGAAAAAATTTGCTGTCGAAAGTTTTCGAGGTGGTAACATTTTTCGGTCGTATGTCCCAGATTTCCGCAAATTAAACACGCTATTTTAGTGTTCTGAGCAACATTGAATTTATTATTTTTTGTAATAATTCGCGATCCTGATTCTTCTTCTGAAGATTTAATTGGCTTATTTTTTCGAAGTTCTGAACAGGCATTTAATTTGCTTTCAATTTCTAGAGCCTCATTAATAAGAGTTTTAACAGTTTCATCTGCGTTATCTTTTAATCTTATCTCTATCTCTGAACGTAATCCCCTTTTAAAACATTTAATTACATCATCTTCTAAATTCGCTTTAAATGTGTCATCTGTGGCACCATCATTGCCTAATTTATGTGCGTCTTCGATTCTATCTGCTAATTCTTTTATTCGCGCAGCGTATGAAATTACATTTTCCTTATCCCACATAAATATGTTGCCTAGTTCTCCTTGCAACTGGTATACACTTTTCGCGGGGGCATAAACCTTTTTTAACTTTTCTATTAATTCGTCTAAGTTTCGAAACTTATTTCCGAAAATGCAGTTTCGCGCTTCTCCGGTTAATTTGCTTCTAACTAATCTGGCAAGATTTTCATGCGCTTGTGTAGGAATTATGGCCTTTGCTTCTGTACATCCCTCTATAAAATGTGCTAATGGGATGTTACTTCCGTCAAAAATAGGGATAATTTCAAGCGCATCGCGAAGGGAAACTTGTTGATTGCTTGGTAGTGTCATTTTCTTCGGTTTTGTTGAATCTTCGTCACTTGATGCGTCGTCACTATCGTGTTCACTTATTATTGATTCACGATTCAAAGTTTTAAATGAGGTTTCTTTTGGTACTTCTTTATAAATTTGCTGAGAAAGAGTTGAACTCAATAGTGACTTTACGTTAGTCTGATAGTCGATCACGTCATCAAAAGTTAAAGTTTTATTTTGGTCTAAAGAACCACTAATTAAACTCGAGTTTGTGTTGATTAAGGTAATATTTCCAGGATTAATAAATGCAGAACAATCAAAATTACCTTTTTCCGGAGTATCGCAACCAAATGCCAAATCTAATTTAGATAATTCTTTGTCAATGTTGATTTTATTTTTCCTATCACTCTCAAGCCCGTTCTTATTTAATGCTACTAGCTTAGCTAATTGAGGGTTTTGTTTAGCAAGATTTCTGGTAATTGATTTTTTGATATTCCCTAAATCTTCAGGGTTTTGTTTCGGCATTGGGTATTTTTAAACTCGGTCATATTTCACAGTAATATATAACATGCAAATATAATATTATAAGTCACCTGTCTTCGCTCAAACTCTTTGGTGTTTCAAAAAAAATGTGTATAAAAGTAAACTTAGTTCAAATAATTTATATATTGACTCTCTTTAGTTTGGTTTCCTGGCCGATGCACCATAAAAAGGTTGTATGTTACGTCATGGAAAACGCAAAATACTTCCTCCTTAATCGAGTTCCTCGTTTTAGTTGAGATTGAAGATCTCGCACAGGGAAGAGGAAAGAGTAACTAATAAATAAATTATAATTAAGATTTAACAATTTATTATAATAAAGGACAATTAAAACTTATTGATTCCAAAGAGCTTAACACCAGAAGCTGAAGGAAGACTTGCAGACTTTTCTCTAATCCTTGGCCAGTACCCTTAAAATAAAGGAAACTAATATATTATGGCTCAAGGGAGTTAGATAAATGAATTTTAGATTTATTTGAATTAAGACTTACTTTATTATTTATTTGATTGAAGAATCAAATAAGATATCGGTGTTGGTTCGTCTCTGCATTCTCTGGTTAGTGGTGGAGGAGAAGGGGTTGTGCACTTGATGTATTTCTAGGATTGGGTAAATCCTCAAAAAGGGTTTCAATGGTTGGTCCAATTCTGGGTTAAATGTGTACGGTGTATTTCAGAGATAGGAAATCCCAGATTCGGGTTTCCCAGTACACAACACTAGGGCACACACACTAATGCACGAGAAATAGCGGTTGAGACACTAAACGCTGGACAGCCGAATCCGAGAAAATCGTAGAGAATAGAGAAAGGCGTTGAACCGAAATATAACTTGTAACTGGCACTGAAAACTGAAACTGAGACTGAGACTGAACCATGCTGGTCCTTTAGGTTTTTATATAGGGCCTATTCCAACGTCGGTGTATCTTCGGTCGTAGCTGCATACGCCTACGTCACGAGTATATATAGATATACTATATGGCTTACAACGTTTTCAGTATATCTATATATGCCCTTCAGGTACCACGTGCTTCTATGCTCTATAGTCTCTGGCTACACAGTACTCGCTACAGGTTACAACGTTATTACTACAGTCTATACCTTTACTCTTGTGTTGAATATATATAGTTATATTCTACAGTCTACACTCTACAGCATACAGGGTGCTGACTATCTATATATATGGTTAGACTCTATACTCTACAGTGCGTAATATTTGCTCTATATTTGTGAAGTATTTATTGTTAATGTAATCATGCAAATATATAAATAAATATATTAACATATATATATATATATATATATATATATATATATATATATATATATACATACATACATATATGTCACGGGACGTGACAATTGCTGTAGCAACCGCTAAACATTATTTGATTAAAAAAATCCAAATTATGATACACATTTTTTAAAATAATTCGTAGAACATGAGAGTTTAAAATAACACCTTTTTTGCGTTCAAAAGTTTATAAAATTGTTACCAACAATTTATTTAAACAAATAGCCCAGCGTATCAGTTTTTTTTGTATAAAAAAATTATTTTGTACTAAAGTCGTTGTGATTTATAATTGGTATGATTGAAAATTTGTAACTGATTGATTTTAACATTTTACTATTGTATAAGTATTTTATTCTTTACAATTATTATACTTAGGTCAATGAAAAGCGATATATTTCAAAAAACCAGTAAATATGTCATCTCACTATTTTCGTCTATACCAATGATAGCTTGAAGCTCAGTGTGTCCAGAAGAAATGATAATCTGACTGACGAGTATCTACGTTCATAAGTATTTATGTACATTGTACAATTTACTCTTTCACTTTAAATTAAAGCAGGAACCTAATCATAAACATTAATCAAAATCATTTAAGGTTTTCTTCCTTTTCGCAAAGTATAAAATCAAGCACTTTGATTGCAAGTATCACACCTTGAATAGAAGAAACGATTTGCATGTTAAGTGTTGTCGACGAAGCGAATTCGTGACCGCAAAAAAAAAGCTGGATTAACATAAAGTTTAAGTCCGAGATGTACATGCAAAGATAGTCCGGTTACAATCGTGTTGAGTTTGCTTAATATGCTTCTCCGATCGGATGCTATCTTTCTCACGATTCTCGCGTTTGTCGCGATACATTCATTAATATTAATTAATTCACCGCCTCGAATGAGTGTTGCTTAGCAATTCTTAAAAATGTTTTCAGCGCTGCCTGCACGCGAGTATGATCGATCACCAAACGTCACGAAACTGGAAAATTCTTTGCCAATTTAGTTCTACTATAATATTCCACTCGTGGCAAAATTAATCGTCCCCCATTATCAATCAGTAGTACCCAGTAGTGCCTGAATACATCTACTTCTAGTATATCATTTTAAGCCCTGTGGGCACACCACTCACAAATGAGTGGGTGCAAATGTGGGCACAAATATGGGCACAAATGTTCATTTTGTACATTTTTGCATGTAAGTGGAGTAAATGTTTACATATTTGAAATCCTTTGATCCCATAAAATCCCACGAAATCCGTAGAAATCCCTATAGGTTTCTTTAAATTTCATTCCCTTTCATTTACTGATTAAACTTTTCCAGAAATTCTTTGAAATTCCCTAGAAATCCCGCATAGGCCTGGTAAAATCCCTACAAATCTCTTGAAATACTTTAAAATTCCGTACCAACTTAAAATTGGTAGTATCCGTTAAAATTTCTTCAAAAATTTGAAAACGTTGGAATCCTCTAAAATCAGATAAAATGTCCTAAAATTTCTTAAAATTCCTTGAAATCTTTGAAATTTTCCGAAATTCCCTTCAAGACCCCTTATAATCTGTTGGAATCTTATGAAATTTATTGAAATTCCTTGAAATGGTTTGAAAATTATTTAAATCTCTTGAAATCTTTTGAAATTTCGATTTTTAATTTGACGAATATATTATTTTACACACCAAATCTGAAAGTATCAATTTCGTTCGTTATACATATTTGAAAATATGTTTAAAGGCAAAGGGAAAAAATAGTTGTAGTAGCTACAAATTTGAGAAAATAGTAGCATTATAGTGTCATTTTTTTCTAAAAAAGTAGTAAAATAGTTGCAGTTAAAAAAAAATTATACAATGTCGGTACCGTTTTTAAGAATAATTCCCTATTTCACTATAAATTATTTAGAATAGTGCGTTCGAGGGATGGGGGGGGGCAACCGGAACTTGACTGGTCACAGAAAAGTGATTGGCTACACCTCGAACACCCTTTTCCAGTTCAGTCTTTGAAAAATGCGTTTTTAATTTCACGATAAAATAGTTCAATATTGCATTATTTAAGAAAAGTTTGAAAAAATGTCGCCGGCGAAGAAATAGCATTGGCTTTATATTTTGCCTGCGCGGGAACATACTTACTTTTTTCGTATGATCGCGTATCACGTTACGTTAACATGAACTATATCATACTATGACAGTATACATTCTTATACTATTCTAGTGTGGATCCTTACTAAAATAGTAAGAATGTATACTGTCATAGTATGATATAGTCCATGCTAACGTAACGTGAGACGCGATCATACGAAAAAAGTAAGTATGTTCTCTCGGTGTGAATAACTAATTTAACTTCAGCAATATATACGGAAAAAGAAAATTATAACTCTGTTTTACCGAAAGAGAGAATTAAAATCCGGCAATATATATGCCGGAATAAAAAATTAACATCTAGCATAATTTTCCGAAAGACAATACTCAACCTTTTCAAAAAGCTTATTAAATTATTTGAATCAACTGGTAATTAAAATTGTCGGTACCGGTAATTTTTTATACCGGTATCGGTTTTGTATACACAACCTTAATAAAAAGTGGCAATAACTAAAGTATCAGCGAAATATTTTACAAACGAAAGTAGTTGGACCAACTACCAATACTATAGTATTGGACGATAAGTTTTCGTGATGGCTTTCTGTAAAGGATTCTATACGCGTTTTTGTATAGGATCCTTCCAAAGTTTCCTTTGAGGGCTTTCTGTAAGGGACCCTATACAAGCTTCTGTACAGGAATCTGCGCCTCAATTTTCTTCGCAAAAGAACCTGTACAGGATCCTTCCAAAGGTTATTTTGTCGGTGCAGGTTTTTTCGCAGGGCCATGTACAGTTTCCTTTGCTAAATTCATGTACAAGAACCGTCAAGATTACCGTCAAATACAAGATCGTGTACAGGTTCGCGTACAGGAACATGTGCAGGATCCTCCGAGATTCCTCTACAGGAATTTTCAAGTGGGTACGACTCATCACTATACACTTTCCGAATCATGACGATGGTTTCCGAACACGACTGGCCTAGTTTTTCGCAAAATTTATTGCAACCTCTTCGATCGGAGCGTTCCGTCAACTCGAAATACAACAAGTATGTAGTTAGGCGCTTACGCAACTGTGTACACTAGTCGGCTAAAGATTCGCAGGTTCGTGCCACTTAGTAGAGGGCATGACAAAGGTTCCCCTAAATGGTAAATAACTATTTTTGACAAAAGCACACCTATCCGGGTAAAAATATTTGGTCTTTACTTTGCCTTGGGTAAAGACCAATCCAAGGCAATTTCAAGTCATTCTGTATGTCTAGCTCGTAAGACGGCACCAGACTATTTTTTATGTCTTAAGGATCTCTGACGGTCATCACTAATCCACTTCAAACTTTATAGAAGGTTTATATTATTTATATTCATGGTATTTATTTAGTATGTAGTAATCAGCTTATTTGTCTGCAATAATTATTATTATTATTTGGATGACGAGTCTAAAAATGTTGTCCATTTTTTCCTATCTCCAACAGTTCACTAGATACTTCCAGAAAATGACAGTTTTAATCTTTTTACGGAAAATTTTATATGCCTGCAGTTGTTGAGACAGACAGGTTCCGAATTTCTTATTTAAAAATTAGTTATTAACAAATTACAAGTTTTATAGGTTGTAAAATTTTGAACCTCAGCATGTCAACTGCTTGGTCCTAACCTAGCTACCTGATTCCTGGAAATGGCAGGCCCTGCGGGTGGGGTCCATAGTTTATAGAGGTCGCAGTATAATGGACAGTAAAATTTACAAACGAAAACTCTTGTAATTTTGACCCTAGCAAATGTTAAAGCCACAAATTGGTAATATAATTTTCTTTAAGAGCAATTCGGTATATTTATCAAAAATTATCATTCTTGTCTCAAGACAAGTCCACGTGGTCTTGTCTTGGCACAGTTTACAGCCATAAATGCGAGAGAAGTCCGTATACCTCCAATGTCTAGCTGGTGAGACGGGGTCAGACATCATGGTCCTAGAGACATATTCGAGACATATCAAAGACACTCAAGCCAAAACCAAGCACAAATATTTTTATCCGGGTAGATACAAATTTAGAACACAATTTTGGATATTTTCCGGACAGATCTCGTATCTATATGCCGAAAGGCACTATCACCTTTCAAAGTCAAGGCTAATTTTTATTATGTATCCTGCTTAATGGTCCGATACTATCCGTCGGTAGTGTACACTGTACATATATTTTTTAGTGAGAAAATATTAAGTGAACTCCAGATGGCAGAGCAGATCGGTAGTGTACTGGCTAATTAGAGGGTCTGTTGAAGAATACTTGACGTAACGAGGGGTCGAAAATCGAGAACCAATGCAGCAAAATGGTGACGCGAAAATGGTCCGGGCCGGGCGTTTAATTGTTGGCGAAAAAGAATTAAAAGCGGGACACGAAGCGACGACAGCGGAATGTTGGGGCACAATAAATATCGATGCAAGCAGGGAACGAACGCTACTTACGCCGTCAGCGATAATAACGGGGTGCGTTCCGACTGTTTGCTTAGCGAGGAGATTAGTGAATGAATCCACAGGTGGGCGCCATCCGTCACACACGCCGTTTCGGATCGAATCGAGACACCTCGACCACGCCTATGATTCCATATCTAGATCCTCTTCTCCACGCGTCTTCACCAACAGGGCCGTCTCAGTTCCTTCAACCACCACTATTTTATCCATCTTATTTGCGAAAATTACTGTCATTCTTGAATTTTTTATAAAAGAAAAGTTGTAAGTTTGGGAGCGCTCACATATTACGTGACACTCTGAAGGGGGTGGGGGCTTCCGTAAAGTACTATGGGAGTTTAAAGGTCAATATTATGACAAAAAAATTTTAGTAGTTACACTTTTAACAAAATAGTTGATTTTCAATCCAAAAAGACGAGTTTTTCAGAAGAAAATTGAACTTTCAAACCAAAAAGTTAAATTTTCGTAAAAAAGTTCTTTTTCAGCCAATAGAGATGCATTTTCAACCCAGAAAGATTACTTTTCTGCCAAAAAAGAGGAATTTTTTGTCTAAATGGATGAATTTTCAACAAAAAAGTTAAATTTTCAACAAACAAGAATAATTTTCTACGAAAAAAGATGATTTTTCAACAAAATACATGAATTATTAACCAAGTAGTTGAATTTTCAACTAAAAAATATAAGTTTTCAACCAAAAATGGAACGGTTAAAGCTAAAGTTAAAAAAAAACTAATTTTCAATCCAAAAAAAATGGATCATCAATCAGTTGAATTCAAAGAAAGAAGACGCTTTTTTAACAAGACAGTTGAATCCTCAACCAAATAGATGAATTTTCAACCAACCAGAAGAATTTTCTACTAAAATAGACAAATTTTTATAAAAATAGTCCATTTTTCAAGCTAAAAAGTCGACTGTTTTAGAAAAAAGTTGACTTATAAACGAGAATAGATTAATTTGTAACATTAAAGTTAAGTTTCAATCAAGATTAATGCATTTTTAACGAAATAGTTCAATTTTCCACTAAAAAGATCAATTTTTAACCAAAAATGGAATTCTTACATTTTTAGTTTAAAAAACTAATTGTCAATAAAAACAGCCATTGAATCTTGAACCACAATGATGACTTTTTAACAAACAAGCTTAATTTTCTATCAAAATAGACGATTTAACAACAAATAACATTATCTTTTTACCAACAAATTTAATTTTCAACATAAAAAGGAAAAATATTTAACCGAAAACATAAATTTTCAAAAACAAAAGTTTATTTTCAATAAAATAATTTAATTTTTAACCAAAATAATGAATCTTAAACAACAAAAAAGAATTATTTCCAAAGTAGTTCAACTTTCAAGGAAGTTTTCGAGTTTTCCACAAAACAAGATTTTAATTTTAAATAAGAAACAGTTAAAACCAACCAAGAAAGACGGATTTTCAACAAGATAGTTGAATCCTCAACCAAAACAGATTAATTTTTAACCAACCAGTTGCATTTTTAGACAAAAGGAACTTTCAATCAACATGATTGTCTACCAAAAAAGACGAATTTTCAACATAATACATGAATTTTCTACCAGAAAACTTCAATTTTCAATTTAAAATATCAATTTTCAACCAACAATGGAAGGAATTGAAGTTAGATTTTAAGTAAAGAAAAATAATTCGTAACAAAAATATCGAATTTTCAGCAAAATAGTTAAATTTTCTACAAGATTATAATAACAACTTTTTGAATTTTGTCGATAATCGAAAATTGAAATTTTGATCGCACAAAAAGTAATTAAAAATTAAAAATTCCATTTTGTGGTCAAACTATGCAAGATACAAGAAAACATGAAGAAACAAAAATTA
>CAKNWT010301179.1:0-43468 GCA_932066315.1 Andricus coriarius | reverse complement strand
TCACATTTATGGCAACGTTTCACGACCGTGAGATAGTGGATAGAAGGTGCGACGCAATAATAATGAAAGGCCGACGAAACCCTCGTGTATCTCGAAGAGATGGAGCAACCCAAGGATGGCAGCCTGGTGCATCCTTCCCGCAAGTGCCTTGGCTTGTTATTGGCACGCTGTTATGACTTTGAGCTTACATAACAGTGATAGTTTCTCACCTCTAGAGCACCGATCACTAGGACAATTGTTTGAACCGAATAGTTTGGGTACAGTCGTTGCAGCTCCCTTTTCAGGTGCAGTTGACCGAAGCCGACAATCCGATCACGAATATAAGTCGCTTCTCGAAGTCCTAGCGAAAGATGTCAGGCCTCGAGTATGCAATGGAGACTGCTGTCCAAAACTCGTAGTTCCAGGAAATTTGGCGCTTCTCGTTTTAGACAATTCACTCTACCTCTCTCGGAGCATTCAGCACGGCAAATTCATGGTCAACAACATAAGAGCGACAAAGACGGAAGTAAAGAATTCTGAAGGCCGCATTATGTCTGTAGATATACTTTGCTCCCGCGTGAGTGGGACACCTGAATAGTATGTCTTCTAAGTACTCAGTGTGTGCATGGCACACTTTGCACCTATAGCTGGGAACTTCTTGACGTAAAATGCGGTCACAGTATCCTAAGATGAAAATAACACCGACCTGCCGCGTGAAAATAAAACTCTCTGTACCTTAATTGAGTCCTGATTATTTGACGAAAGCAAAATTTTGCTCCTTCGAATAGGGATAATCTTCTACATTTCTGTGAAAGCTTCCGTGAATTTGCTTGTCGAGAAGCGGTTGGCAGAATTTTTCAACCACTGCTTTCTTTGCTTGGACTTTCAGAAGTGAGGCATCTAGATAGAGTAATGCACTTTCCTCACGTCTGATATTAAAATTCAGGTCAGAGATGTCGGCCACGTGCTCCGCGGCTTTATGAAGGAACGCCCCTTTTCCAATTATCTCGTGTTTCCTGACTTTTTTTAGGATCGGATCTCTTCCATTTGCAACGATGTAATCTGTACACAGAACAATTCAGTCATGAAAACATAGATTCAGAAGACCGCACCCGCCTTCACGGCGTCGGATGTATAATCGCGGAACGGACGAATTGATATGCAAGCTCTTCTGCACGTGCATTATATAATGTAACCAGGTCTTCGTATGAGTCAATCGAATCTGAGTTATCCTTTATTAGCTCAAGTTGCTCCAGCAGGATTTGAGAGGAGGGGACTAAAGCTACTTCAAAATTTTTTCTTGTTAATAGACACAGTAAAAGCACATCTGACCTGAGTTTTTCGACATTACCTAGGTTTCGATACTACAATTAAAATTTTATTATATTGTTTTTCTGGCCTTGCGCACATGTATATCACTGGAAGATCTATGGAGTGGTTTTCTTCTTCTCTTTCTCCCTTTTCTCTTACAATCTCTTTTCAGCATCCAGCAGACGTCTGCCATCATATGCTCATCCCATCGTCCTCGATACCAACGCTCCTCTATCTTGATATCCTGATGGAATTGCTCTCCCTGCTCCTCACTAAAATCTCCTCAGTTTCTTGAAGAGTAATCCAAATGTGCATAAAGAAAATGAAATTTGTTATTCATCAAAAAAGCTAGTTTCCTGAAGTTTTCAATCATAGTAGACACTATCCCCCTGTAATTTTCACTTCAGTTATTACCTAGAAACTGTTGTACAACTTTTTTTAAACCGACCCATGCCGCCTTTTCGAAATCATTCATTACATCCATGAATGTGTCATCCTTCATTATTGTGCGAATTCGTGGACCATGAAAAGTACCTTCTTTCAGTTTATTGTCAGAAATGGCCAGGAATTTATTACCTAAATAAGCAAAGCATTGTTCGTCTTTGTCTAGTGCTTTAACGATTTGTTTCACCAATACAAGCTTTATATCAAGGGCGGCAGAAGGATTTTTGTAGGATCGACAAGTCGTCCGTTTATCACATTGTGTGAGCCTGAAACCAACTCCGGTCTTGGTGTCCAATCAATCGGCTTATAATGATTTTTCCTATCTCTACTATCCCAGAGACATAAATAGCATGATAACTTAGAACACAGCCCGATTGCTGCCCACGAATCCCAGACAGAATCTTGAAGTCCCCACAAATCTGCCAGTTATGCTCTTCATACCTAATTTCCTTTAGAACTGCTTCGATATTAACATATTCTTCTTTCAATACTGTTGACTGCGCTACTGGAATCGGTGCATATCTGTTCGAATTATGGAGCAACACTGCCTTTAGAGTACGTTTTGATGAATCTATAAACAGCCTCCATTCTTCAGGTCTGTACGAATTTGTCTTTAGTTTATTTATCAAGCCTTTTACATCGATACAATAAACTAGATCTGCATCCCGCGAGAAATACTTTCTGAACTCCGTAACTCTATCTTGGTAGAAAGAGACTTTCATTTTACTAGATAGGAAGTTCTTGTTTTTCAACCTTGAGGCTAGTAACTCGGCTCTATCTTTCGATAACTCTAAATCCCTAATTAAATCATTAAGTTCTTGTTGTGAGAAGGTTAGTGGTACATAATGGTTAGATGGAGTGTAATCCTCATCATCTATAGAACTTGCTACATCATCCGTTTCGTAACATCTCTCGTACGCTTGTTCTGAATAGTCTTCACTTTCCATTGCACTGATAGATGCAATAATTTCAGATTGAACTTCTGCTATATTCTCATCATGATCAGATAGAAGCGTCGGCTTTGTTACGCTGGAAACATTTGCGTAAACAATTTGGGAAATATTGTGACTATTGAATCCTGCAACATTCGTCATACAGAAATAGTCATCTTTATCGCCTTCCAGTTGTCTCCATCTAATGGTTGTCTTGAATTTTAGTTTCGATCGACCCTCTTTTTCATTCCATCGGCTCAACGAAATACTACAAGTGCTACATATTAATTGCGGTCTGAAAACTTTTTCAGATTGCTCTTTATTTTATAATCACCACAAATGTAGCAAAACGATTGACGCTTGCTATCACATTTGTGGAAAGTATTCGAGAGAACTTCACTGTTCAAAGGAGATTTTAAAGTTCGTTTTTTTGGATTTATGAGAGAATGAAACAGCCTGCACATTGGGGATCCTGTGCCGATCGCCGGTGAGTCCACCGTCCTAGGGGTGATAACCCTCATACCTCACTAGGTGTAAGTATGAAGGTTTTCCGACTTTAACGAGGACATTGTCAACTCGTCGTCGGACACACTACGGCTTCATGCTCGCACCCCAATGCCCCCTGCAGGGCAGCGTGCCCAACAACGCTGGAGGCTATTAGCTTAGTGGACCGGAAAACGAATCATTCTGCACATTCCTTTTCAGGGCAGTTGTCATCGTCTCCAGCATCCTCCAAAGTAGCTGATTCAAATAACACTTGTGCTTTTTCAGCTGCAGCTGTACCATTTAAAGTTAACCAGAAACAGGTTTTTCTGTTCGACGTTTAAGAATAGTCAGATATTTTTATCACGCGATCAGAAAACCTGTTCCTTCATTTGGCTCTAAATTTGTCCAGGCTCATGAGAAAGTTTTCAGCTGCGAACTTGAAATTACTGTAACGCCGTTATATAAAAAATAGATATCTTTAGGGAGTTTGTCGAGTCTAAGGAAAAAGTTGAAGGCTCTGAAGCGAAAGCTCCCATATATACCTACCCAAAAATGAACCCCAAAATACTTTTTTCTTATAACTTCACTAACAAGGGTGGTATTATACTAAAACAACCTAGCTTTTAGGGAATTTTCTGGATCTAAGGGAAAACTTTGAAGAGATGGCGGAAATCTGAGTCAAAATTCGTATTCAGCATCTAAAATATAAGCTTTCCAAATAAATTCATACCCAGGGGTAATTCGGTACACGAAAATCTGCCCAGGTGTAAAAAACAAATCTTCTTCAGGGAAGTCTGCTTGTTACAGTACCTTAGGTTCCCTGTAGTAAGTTCTTCGAGGAGAAGAGATTGAACCAATGCCCCAGGTGTAAAAAACACATCTTCTCCGGCAAAGTATGGTTTTTACAGTACTCCAGGGTACCTAGAGTGGGTTCCTCAAGTAAGCGAGATTAAACCGATGCTCCAGGTGTGAAAAACACAACTTCTTCAGGGAAGTCTGGTTTTTACAGTACTTCAGGGTACCAAGAGTGGGTTTCTCGAGGACGCGAGATTGAACCGATGCTACAGGTGTGAAAAACACATCTTCTTAAAGGAAGTCTGTTTCTTACAGTATTTTAAGGTTCCTGGAGTGGGTTCCTCGAGGACACGAGAATGAACCAATGCCTCAGTTATGAAAAACACATCTTCTCCGGGGAAGTCTGGTTTTTGCAGTACTTCAGGGTACCTAGAGTGGGTTTTTCGAGGACGCGAGGCTGAACCGATGACCCAGGTGTAAACAAACACGTTTTCTCCGGTAAAGTCTGCTTTTTACAGTACCTGAGGATCCCTGAAGTAAGTTCTCTGCAGAGAAGAGATTGAACTAATGCCCCAGGTGTAATAAACTCATCTTCTCCGGGGAATTCTGATTTTTACAGTACTTTAGGGTCCCTGGAGTAAGTTCCCCGAAGACAGGGGATTGAATAATTGCCCCAGGTGCAAAAAACACATCTTCTTCACGGGAGTCTAATTTCTGCAGTACTTAAGGGTGGCTGAAGTGGGTTCATCGAGGACACGAGATTGAACCAATGGCCCAGGTGTAAAAAACACATCTTCTACGGTGAAGTCTGCTTCTGACAGTACTTTGGGGTCCCTGGAGTAGGTTTCTCAAGTTCATCGGTTTGATCTCGCGCCCTTGAGGAACCCATACTAGGTACCCTAAAGTACTGTGAAAATCAGACATCCCCGGAGCAGACGTTTTTTTATACCTGGGTCATTGGTTCAATTTCTCTTCCTCAAGGAATCCACTCCAGGAACCTTAAAATAATGCAAGAACCAGACTTCCTCGAAGAAGATGTATTTTTTACACCTGGAGCATCGGTTCAATCTCACGTTCTCGAAGAACCCACTCTAGGAACCTTAAAATACTTTGAAAACCAGTCTTCCCTGAAAAATATTTGTTTTCTACACCTGGTGCATTGGTTCAATCTCGTGTCCTCGAGGAACCCACTCCAGGAACCTCAAAATATTGTAAAACCCAGACTTCCCCGAAGAAGATGTGTTTTTGACACCTGGAGCATCGAATCAATCTCGCGTCCTCGAGGAATTCACTCTACGTACCCTAAAATACTGTAAAAACCAGACTTCCCTGAAGATGTGTTTTTTATACCTAGGGCATTGGTTCAATCTCTTGTCCTCGAGAAACCCACTCCAGGAACCGTAAGATAGGTGAAAACCAGACTTCCTCGAAGATGTGTTTTTCACACCTGGAGCATCGGTTCGATCTCGCGTCCTCGAGGAACCCAATCCAGGAACCCTAAAATACTTTAAAAACCAGACTTTCCCGACGAAGCTGTGTTTTTGACACCTGGAGCATCGGATCAATCTCGCGTCCTCGAGGAACCCACTCTAGGTAGCCTAAAGTTCTGTAAAAGCCAGACTTCCCTGAAGAAGATGTGTTTTTTATACCTGGGGCATTAATTCAATCTCTTGTTTTCGAGGAATCCACTCCAGGAACCTTAAAATACTCTATGAACCAGACTTCCTCGAAGAAGATGTGTTTTTGACACCTGGAACATCGGATCAATCTCGCGTCCTCGAGGAACCCACTCTGGGTACCCTAAAGTAGGTAAAAACCAGATTTCCCTGAACAAGATGTGTTTTTTATACCTGGGGCTTTGGTTCAATCTCGTGTCCTCGAGGAATCCACTCCAGGAACCTCAAAATTCTCTAAGAACCAGACTTTATCGAAGAAGATGTGTTTTTCACACCTGGAGCATCGCATAAATCTCGCGTCCTCGAGGAACCCACTCTAGGTACCCTAAGGTACGGTAAAAACCACACTTCCATGAAGGAGATGTGTTTTTTATACCTGGGGAATTAATTCAATCTCTTATCCTCGAGGAATCCACTCCAGGAACCTCAAAATACTCTAAGAACCAGACTTCATCGAAGAAAATGTGTTCTTCACACCTGTAGCATCGCATCAATCTCGCGTCCTCGAGGAACCCACTCTAGGTACCCTGAAGTACCGTGAAAACCAGACTTCCCTGAAGAAGATGTGTTTTTATACCTGGGGCATTGGTTCAAACTCTTGTCCTCGACGAATCCACTCCAGAAACCTTAAAATACTGTAAGAACCAGACTCTCTCGAAGAAAATGTGTTTTTCACACCTGGAGAATCGGTTCAATCTCGCGTCCTCGAGGAACTCACTCTTGGTACCCTAAAGTACTGTAAAAACCAGACTTTCCTGAAGAAGATGTGTTTTTTATACCTGGGGCATTGGCTCAATCTCTTGTCCTCGAGGAACCCACTCCAGGAACCTTAAAATACTGTAAAAACCAGACTTCTTTGAAGAAGATGTGTTTTTCTCACCTGGGGCATCGCTTCGATCACGTGTCCTGGAGGAACCCACGATAGGTACCCTAAAGTACTGTGAAATCAGATTTTCCTGAAGAAGATGTGTTTTTTTACATCTGGTGCATCGGTTCATTCTCGTATCGTCGAGGAACCCACAATTGCTGCAAGGTTTCGTGTGATTTCCAAGAGCACAGCTGTTCATCAGAAGTCAAACTGAGTCCAAAATTAGTTTGTAGAAATATTTGTGGAATTCCCGTATGGAATTTCCACCTGGAATTTCCCCATGGAATTTCCACATGGAATTTCCGTAGAACGCGGTACATCCATAATTCAACTTACGATAATAATCCTGAGATAATAATAATTATAAATTACAAATAAAGGTAATACTCTTACTTAAAAATAACGTAAAAGGTAAAAAATTGACATACTTCAGACCAAATAAAAAAGAAGACCTTATTGATGTTAAGAAGATCCTTTAATAATCCAACGTTTCGAGGGACATCCTTAGAGAATATTGGAGAAAACCATAATGTCGAAGTCAATACAAAATGTTTTTTTCATGCTCTTATAATCCATCTAAAAGTGTTCTGTGAAGAAAATAATGATTTGTAAAAGACGAGAAAGAAAAAAGCTATTTTTGATACATAACGAAACATATACGATATAAAATGAGATTGAGAAAATTTAAAAGAAAGTAATTATTTACCTGTAGTTTTATATTTTAATTGTTGTTATAATAAACAGTAATAAGGTCCAGTAACATGGACATATTTAAAATTCTTCAAAAAAGTACTTTTTTTAAATTTAAAAACGAAGACAGAATAAACGTCCCGCTCCATTGTAAGGGTTAACATCAAGTGAAGGAAAGTAAGAGCATGAGGTAATAGAAACATGAGTACAGTAACGTAGTAAGTCAAATATATCGGGTTCCTTTAATTTTAGTTACAAAAGTTATACAATAATGATGAAATGATGATAAGAATATGCTTAAGGAAAAAGCATTGGATCTTAAATTAGAGAATCTAGTATTACGTTATGTAATGGACTAAAATTATTTAGATCAGTTTGAATGTTGAATTCACTCATTGAATGTTCTTTACGGAACTTCAGCCTTCTTTTCAGTCTTCTTGGGTAGAAGGACAGCCCGGATGTTAGGCAGAACACCACCCTGTGCGATGGCGAATCCAGAGAAAAGTTTGTTCAATTCCTCGTCGTTCCTGATGGCGAGTTGCAAGTGACGAGGGATGATCCTAGCCTTTTTGTTGTTACGAGCGGCATTACCTGCCAACTCGAGAACTTCAAGGGCCAAGTATTCCATGACAGCTGCCAAGTATACTGGAGCTCCAGCACCAACTGGCTCAGCATAGTTTCCTTTGCGAAGTAGTCGATGGATTCTACCAACTGAGAACTAAAGTCCGGCTCGGGAGGAACGAGTCTTTGATCCAACTTAACTATACGTGAACACATGAGATGTACTATCAGTGTTGGGTGGTTCATTCTTAAAACCAACGATAACTTCTGTCTAGTCTAATCACGCATACGCTTTTTGGATATATTTGGTTGGAAAAATATACTGATTGAAGAGGGAAATTGATCCTGTCAGGGGAGGATGGCGTCAAGCGTACCGAGTAGAAGCATGCTGAATTGCCCCGTTTTTTAAATTTTAATCGCGATAATCGTTATATCGGGAATATTTAGCCAAAGGCGAGATGCCACATAATCATAGTGCTTCGGGCAAAAATCTCTGCAACCTTGATTAAAGTAAAAAGATTCTGCGTGAAGTCCTTTTGGAAGTGAAATCCGGAATCAAGATCCTGAAAAACGCTAAACCTTTTCCAAGTAGCAAGGCGCCATCTAATACAGTGGGCAGCAATGTGAGGAAATTCTTAATCGGATAAGCAGTTTGAGCAGATGATGCTTCATCTTTCTAACGTGACAGCCCAAATGAATAGCCCTCATAACAATTTCGATCAGCTGACGCTCGAAAACAAACGTCTAGTAATGAACCAGAATAAACTGGAGGAAAAGGTGGAGCTGCAAGAAATTAAAATCGAACAGTTGGAGAGGATCCTAACGAAAAAGATCCTCTTGGAACTTATAAATATGCTGTTTTTGTTTTTAATAATGAGGTGCCCCTGTCGCTCAAGCTATAAAGCCTATTGTGCCATATCCACGTTTATTCTCAAGACAGTACACCGAATACGGCCACCTTCCCCGAGTATTTCAGATCTCAGTGGATTTCGTTGTTTCCAACGTTATGGAAATATACCTCTCAGGTGCTAAGCGTATCACATCGTACAGTAAATGACGTCCTTCTTTGCACCGCAAAGTGATCCTCACCCACTCTGCCATTTAGCAGCCTACCCTAGAAGGCCGTAGAGGGAATACGGCCAGGCTAGGGTGGACGCAGAGATCCATCTTAGGTCATCAGTTAGATGCACAGATTCGAAGCACGGGCTTGGTGTGTTATGTAAGTGTATGTGCGTGTGTGTTCATTACTCGAAATCGATTAGCGACCACCGGGTGCTAGTCCCCACGACATAGGGCTTCTGTGCAAGGAAATTGCTTACTTATTTTCGAGTCTTCACAAAATCGACTAGTGACCCCAAAGGTTAGGCACGACATAGCTCAAAATGGAGCCCTTTTAATACTTGGGTGGTATAACCAGCCTCTTCTGAGGGCAGGTACAATTTAATGTGGACTCCGAACCACCAAAGCCTCGTTAGAAGTATAAAGAAAAATTTCCATTGGTACCAGCCCAGGGATCGTACCTCAGTCCTCCTGCACGAAAGTCTGGCGCGCTATCGTCTGAGCCAACCAGGCTTCTGTCAACTCATAAATAACAAACTGGAGATCTCTTTATCCAAACATAATATGGAAGATTCCGAAAGACTGTGTGAATTGAACCCACATAAACCGACGCCAATTTTCATCGGATGTCGTTAACAAAAAATGAAATACGAAATCTTGAAAATCCTTAAAGAAGCCAGAAAAAGGGTAGCGAAGCTGCAATAAGCTGCTGTGAAATAATTACTGATGTGAAGAGATTCAGTGCTACTTCCAAAAAATATGAGTCTTTAAAGCACCATTGCATATTGGGTTGGAAGACCACCAAAAGTGGACAAAATTCAACTTTTCGTTGGATTTATATGAAACTTGGTATGAGAGGGTTCCCGAGGTCACTGATTAAGAATTTGACGTAAAAACTCATATATTTAAAATGCCGGATCCAACATGACGCCTGAAATTTCTAAATTTTTACATATTTGTATAAAACTTAGTATAACAGGTTTCTAAAGGTCACTGATTTAGAATTTGGCATCGAATGTTATTGATTCAAAATGGTAGATACAATATGGCGTCTGACATTTCTAAATGTTCACATATTTGTATGAAATTTAGTAGAAGGGCGTTCTTGAGCTAACTTATTTCGAGTTTCATGTCAAAAGTTACAAATTCAAAATTGCAAATCAAACATGGGAACTTAAATCGCAAATTTTTTTATACATTCGCATGAATTATGGTGAGGAGTGTTTGAGAAACTCTAATTTCACACATGTAGTTTTTTCTTCGAAGGCCTGCAGTTAGCCTACAAAAGTTGCCTCGCATTATTACAATATTTACGAATATGAAAGTTCCCGAAAGAAAATTGCCAAACTATAAAATATTTGAACAAGGAAATTATAGATTTAAAAAATTCCCGAATTTTAATCAATATTATTTATTAATTAAAAATAAAATAATCAAACATTTTTACAAAAGAAAATTTTTGTTTGGTGTTTAAAGTTTCTTAAAACTATTGTTTGAATTTAAAATAACAATAAGTTAAAAAATGCATTTCTGGATGGAAAATTCTGATTGAAAATGTGCATAGTATTTTTTTTAAATTACAAAGACCGTTCTTAAAAAATCGAAGTGTTAATTCAGAAAATAAATAAAAAGAAACTTCGAGATAAATAAGTGCTAAATTTAATCCTACAAAATTTGTTTGGAAAATGTTATCAGGTTCGAAAAACATTCAGGGAGCATTTTTTTCGTTTGAGGCCACAGGGCACGATGAAATCACAAGGACAGGCCAATGATGACAGCTCTCTTTTAAGTTCTTGATGCATCTCCTATTTTTCCTTCTCTTTGGCAGTGATGTTGTAGTCGGCCGGAGACGAGAATTCGATCACGAATATAGTTCGTTTCTCGAAGTCTTGGAGAAAAATGTCGCAGCCAACACCGGTAGAGCGACGAAAGATGATAATGAAGCGCTCTCAGGGTCGCATTATGTCTGTAGAGAAACTTGGTTCCCGCATGAGTGGGACACCCGGATAATATGTGTTCTAGGTACTCAGCGTGTGCATGACACGCTTCTGCACCTATCGCTGGGAACTTTTTGGCATAAAATGTGCTCACGGTATACGAAGGTGGAAATAACACCATTCTGGTCTTGCAAAAATGAAACCCTCTGTACCTGAATTAAGTCCTGATGATCTAAGGAAAGAAAAAGTTTGCTCCATCGACAAGGAATGCTTTTTTACATTTCTGGAAAAATTCTACCTCTGCTTTCTTCATTTCGGCTTTTAGAAGTGAAGCATCTAGATGGAGTAATGCACTTTCCTCACTTCTGATGTTAAAATTTAGGCCAAGGATCTCGGCCGCCCGCTCCGCGGCTTTGTAAAGGAACGCTCCCTTGCCAAAAATCTCGTGATTCTTTACCATTTTTACGATAGGATCTTTGGCATTTGTAACTATGTGAGCTGTTCTTTAAACAATTCGGCTATGGAGAGACTGGAGATTAATGAGTCCGTGTCCGCCTTGATGGCGTCAGATGTAGAATCGCAGAACGGATTAATTGACATGTGAGCTCTTATGCATATGCATGATCTTACGCGTGGCGATATATAGGGCCGTAAGCTCTTTCTTCGTCGATTGAACCACCCTCAACGACTAGAGGAAAACCGAGACGTCAAGCATGTTAGCCGCAGATACCTTGTTCAACGCCGGCAGATTTGAAGACCAAATCTGTCGAAGAAGATGCTTGTATCTGCTTCGGAGAGACTCCTTCGCTAATGTTAAGTCTTGAATGCGGCTTTGAGATATATACGCCCAGGTATGTGTAGGTCTTACAAGTGTCGAGATGTCTAATAACACTTATATCCACAAGCTCAGGGTTATCGGAAACGCCAATAATCTTTCCTTCCTTCAGATGAATCTTGGCACACTTGTGCAATCCAAAGTCCATACCAATCACTCCTGTGTACTTCTTGACGATATTTAGAGCAAGTAGAAGTTTGCTTGCACTAGAAGCAAAGACCTTCATGTCATCCATATAAACTACATGAGCGAACTTATGCTCATGTTGATTAGTGTCGCCGCAAGGGCATCCAGGAGAATGTTGTAGTGCGAAAGATAGAGATGGAAGTTTGACACAAAAGAGCAGAGGGCACATGGTATCGCCCTGAAAGACGCCCATCTGGATGATGACGCTGTTCGCTGTCACACGATAATTTCCAGTTGCGATAGTAAATCTAGTTTTCCAAAGGGGCATCAATTTCTCTATACATCTCCCTATGCGTGGATGAACCTTCAAGCTTTTCAACAGAGAGATGACAAGTCTATGAGAGTTTGAATCAAAAGCTTTCCAGTAGTCAATCCAGGTCATTAACAGGACGCGCAGATGATCTACTCCATCTTTGCAGACGTACCTCTCAGTTAGCAGGTTCTCTCGACATTCTCTGGGTTGGGAAAACTACCTTTTTGGAGTAAGAGTATGGTGTGTCCTAACACCAGCTACTGTCTAATGGGCGTTTCCGACTTTATATGTGAGGTGAATATGCGCGTCAGATTTTGGTGTGCAGAAGTAAACTTCTTCTACCAGAAGTTCTTGGTGCCATCTGGTCGTGAGATAACACTTGTATTTTGTCAAGATTGTGCTGTTTGATTGTCAGTAGCTCTGACTTGTCTAGTGTGTAATTGTAGATTCTCAGTTCTTGGACGAACTTTCTAACCCTTTCCGTGACCGGTCTACTAGGTGTTATATAGCCAATCACACACTGAACACGGGGCACATTTTGTGTTGCCCATCCAATCTTCTTGTTCAGTTGATGTAAGAGTCTTTTGGTCTTCTGATCCATTTCAGCCAGATCTGAGGGCTTAGGAGGAACCTTGATGTCAATATACCTGTATATCCTGAAATCGCGATCATCTCTCAGAAGGTGTCTGCTTTCCACGGTTGGTCTTAATGTTGCTTCCTCCTCTCCGTCTGCGGTTTGTTCATACAGCGGTTGGGCAAGCGCTCCGTCTACATATCCATTTTGCCAAGGGAAGTCTGCTTGATTTCGCAAAGACGATGTGAAACGTGCTGAAGCTCTTGGTTTTTCTGGTATCACAGAGTGTGCTGGTATCGTAGCAGGCTAGCAAGTCATCCTTGAGTTGATTTTGCCACTCTATGTGGGCGTTCCGCCAATTCGTCGACGTGTTTCCATCTGAATTATTTTCAGCACTGCGAACACCAGGGTCATCAACACTGTTACGGCGGGATACTATAGCTAAAGGGTCTCCTCGGGGGTCTGCTCACTGATAAAGTGCAGCCCTTTTCTGAAAAGAGGAAAAAGCTACTTTGATTTCCAATGGCTTTTCGTACAGTAGCTATCTCTTGTCTAAGAGTAGATCCTTTAGCTATGATATGCCGCTGTGTCCTCTTACCCGTACTTCTGTTCATCGGCCTTCCAGGATTATTTGTTATTAACTAGTAGGTTGCAAGTTTGTTATTCCTCATTATTATTCGATTGTGTTTGTTGAAATTTTGCAAGCAATTTAAGCCGAACTATAACTATCGACGACATATATTACAAGAGATAGCACAGTCATCTCAAATGCATTTTACGTTAATTGTTATTAATATATTGAAATTTCGATTGTACGTATGTATAGTCAGAATATAAAAGCATCTGTAGGATTTTTTTTTAATTTTTTACATTGTTCAGTTCAAAGATGTCGTTATCGAAATTAAACAACAACAGAGTGATGCGATAAATCCAGTGTTTTTATCTTTTTGCGAAGGATATTTTCCTAAACAATTTTTGTACATAAACAAATAGGGTCTTGCCTTAAGCGCAATAAAGTAAGCTTCATCATGGTATAAGCCAAAATTATGGGGCCTTAAACGTAACCCATCAATCGAACCAGAAGAACCGCTCCACACAACTCTAGACACGGTAAAACCACCTGCTTTAAAGAGGCAACCATGGTTTTCAAAGTTTAGAGGCAAACAGACCATTCTCCAGAACATGAAATTGATAATAGGTGAATTGATTCAGCATAGGCTCTCTCCGAAGCGTCACAAGAACCGTAAAGGTCATAACTCCCTAAAGAAAAACGGAATTGAATCCAACGTGGAACTACAAAGCTGCCAAAATCTTGAAGACTAGCTGTGTAATCTAAGCACGAATTTCGAGGATCTTCGGGCAAATGATCATCCCATAAGATCTTTGAAAGCCATAGAGTCTGAATGAAGATCTTAGCTGTCACTTTGACCGGATTCAGCCAACTCAATGAATCGAGGAGCTGCGCTACTTCGCTGTGAACTGAGCGCTTGGTAATGACATCTGAAGTAGTTCGTATATCCAACTTGAACACAAAGACATCTTGTTCAGGAACCCAGAGCCCACCCAGCGCATGAAACTACTGCTGAGATTGTAGAGTAAGAGATTGTGGAGAAGCTCGAAGGTCAAGTGATATCATCGCCAACAATCCAGAATCTTTCGACGTCCACTTTCGAAGCGGAAAGTTCATTCTGAAGAGAGATGGCTTCATTCAAGCTATTATTTCCGGTAATGAGGTCATCCACGTAGATACTTCGATGAATAGATGCTGCAGCTAACGTATATTTATCACCTTAATCAAAAGCAAGTTGCCGAAGACAACGAACTGCCGAAAAAGGAGCACAAGTCAATCCGCACTTCTGTCTCTCCACGCTGAGATCCATGAAAGACCACTCAGAGTTTGGTTGTGGAGCTTGTCTCGCGCAAAACTCCACGATGTGGTAGAAGAAAAAAGTGTGGCTCATAGCAAGGATAAAAAGTAAGGAAATAAAGATTATAAATATGGTGTAGTCTAGAATTAATGTAATCAAAACTTTAACCTGTTATAAAATCAATTTGTAAGGAAAAATACCTCAATCAATTTCCAATTAATAAAGACAAGCTTTTAATATAAAAAGACAGAATTAAACTAATAATTCAATCTAGAAAAAAGAGAATTATTTTTTAATAGTATCACGTTGTCAGTATTGCCATCTATGTGTACTTAAACTCTTCCAAATTTATTATTAAGATATTCTCTAGTATATTGATTCGCTTCCCAACATACTGAAGACCTGGTTCTAAATTGAGATATTCTCCACCTGCAACAAAAAATTTGAAATAATTAAATAGTAATAAGTTCAACATAAGGAAGGTGAACCGCTTCCACTTTATTTGGTCTAGCTGAGTTTGCAAAAAAAAAGTAAAAATCGGAAACTAATGAAACATCTAATTAAATTAAGAAACTAAAACTATAAAATTTTAAAAAAAGTGGTTGAAATGTACCGAAATTTACTGTTCCGATTCTCTGTAATAATCGCATGGTTTGGTCAAGGGATGGATCAGGGCAGGTCCAAGGATGCACCAGGACGGTGCGGATTGAAAATAAAAAATAATATGAGTTTGACTATAGCGCTAATGAAATCTAAGTAATTCAGCGGTTCGAAATTTATTAATTAATAACAGAATTTTTTCTATATTTTTTATATTTTCAAACAACTTGGATTTATTCATACATAATTTCTCCACAATTCATGCTGAAAAATGGAAACTGACATTGTGAGTTGAATTATTCAGGTAAACTTATCTGAGCAAAACGAATATTTCGTTTTTTGAATTTCTGGAAGAACTTATGATTCAGAGGGTCCTCACTTAATATTGGTACAGTCACGTTGGCAATGTTACCGTCTATGTGTACTTTAACTCTTCCGATATAATTATAAAAATCCGCTCTTGGAGCTACAAGTGGACACAAATGATGCCATAAAATTACTCCGATGACGTAACTATTCTCCACTCCAACATGATATATTCCTCCCTGTTGAAAATGAGTAACTCCTCTTCCAAAATAACTTTCGAAACGATGAACACTAAGTTGAATAGGTTCAGGATAAACCGCGTTTAATTTACTTAGCCAAGCTGATGCTGAAAAAAGAGAGTTGAAGAAGAAAATTCATTGTTGTAATCATCATTATGAAATTAATTTAATAAACGAAGTGTATCGTCGTCCCGAAATTCGGGATGAGCAGTCAAATATGTTTGATTAGCTTGGCTCTTCGTCCCGAATTTTCACGACAACTAGTCCATTTCCTTCTCCAAATCTCTCAATTTTTCGGGACGACTAGACACAACCTTTAATAAATCATAGTTCAGAAAATCAAACTCAGGTTAGAAAGAACTTTGCAAGTGCTCTTAAATAAATGGTATTGGTTTTAGTTCTTTAACTATAATTTCGTAACTGTTTCCATGTTTCCTTGTGCAAAGACGTACCTTTCACGATTGAAGTTTGAGGTTGGATATTTTACCTGAGGCACTTTATTTCAAAATTTGTCTTTCATTAGATAGATTTAAGTTTCAGTATGTTGATAGGAAAACAGTTACTTTTAGTAGTATGGTATGTATATTATTTTATTTACCAATAGCATTTGGAAAAACAGCCAAGATGAAAAACAGAATCCTAATCAAGGTCTTCATTTCCTGGAAATAAAGGAAACCCACCTATGAAGAATTTCGATAACAATGTAAGTAATGAATATTCTTCCTGATGTTTTAATATATATTAAATTATTCACAATCTCTGTATCCCTTTCAAATTATCTGTAGTCAAATAATGTGTTTCTCCTACACTAAAATTAAAAAATTATTTCAGATTTATGATATCATCTTTTGGAAATAAGGTATTATAATAGGATTAAAAAGAATTTCGATAAGTATGTGGTCAATTAATATTTTTCTCATGTTTTAAGATAATATATAGTCACTATCTTATTCGTCCTTCTAAATCACTTGTGTCTCATTAACCTGTCTCTGCTACACTGGAATCGCATAAATACTTCAGATTTATGGCATTATTATGTAATATTTAGATGGACCAAAACCGAATTACTTTTTCTTATCCAAGTAAATACCACCAAGCAAATACTTATGTTTGATGTTAATCAAAGCTCCTTTATAAACTTGTAACTCTTTAACAAAATATTTTTTTCAAACTGAACTGAACATTCGGTTTATATTCAAGGGAAAAAAAACAGTTTCTAATACTCTTATTTTACCTGGGGTGCACAATCTCGCGTTTCTTAAGGAAGAGCACATTTTCAAAATTGCGAATCAATTGCAGAAAATTCAGGAGGACTTAAATATTGAGGGTCTTGAAAATTCATATCCAAAATTTTCGGTAGAAATTCTAAAGTATTTAATTCTGAACCAAGGACGTCACGAAACTCAACATGGAAACGCTGGTTGAGAAATAATTTCTGGAACTGTGCATTTGAAAAAAAAAATCAAAGTTTGAGCAGAAACTCATATATTTTTGCAAGTTTTCATCGCAGTATTTTTTACTCTTTAAACAATTTATGCCCAGATAACAATATGAGCGCACGATCTGCATATGCTTCGCACGTCGTGCGACTCGCACGCGTGACGATGAAGTGCATCCTTTCTACGACTAGCGTAGAATATTGAAAATCATAATGAATTTTACAATCATAAGAAATTTTCGAAGCAAATAAGAACGTGAATTATATTCACATACAAATACCATGTTTTTTTTAAATCAAAAATAATGAAAAAATCGTGTACAAATTTTGAGCAAAAGTCAAGAAGGAAAGTACTTCTGCAACAATTGTTAGGTTTTCGGATTTTATTATACTCACTGTAATTCTTTTAACAGCGATTTGTGGAGACTGCAATTTTCAATTCTTGAAGAATACAGAAAAGTTTCCTCTTCCAGATTTTTGTTTTTGTGACCTTTAAAAGAAAATTGTATTTACATTTTTCTTTGTTTACCAGTTTATTCAACACAATTCGTGGCACGCAAACATTAATTAAAGCTCAAATATACGAAAAATAATATGGCAATGATCGAGTTTGTTGAAATTTTATAACAACCGGAAAATCACTAGCGTACACGAAAACATGATGGCCACATTACCAAATTTGCTCAATAAAAAATATTATTCACATATTGTTTATATTTGTTCAGCAAGGACTACGACGAAATATACGTTATGGCTGAATGAGCCTCATCGTGCACGCACGTATGCTTGAAGCGTGCGTCGCACGATTATCATTTGGGTATTCAAAATATGCTATGAATCAAAATCATTTAGTTCAATCAGAATATTTTTTACATGCAGCATTAAAAAAGTCCAACTACAAAACGTTAAAAATTTAATTTTTCATTTAAATATTCCAAATTGCTTGGCGTCAATTTTAAACGTAGAAAATTGTGTGGTTTTTAAATTTTTGGAAATCATAGAATATCAAATCGAAAGAATCAAAATTGTGGAATTTAAAAAATGGGAATCATACATAGCAATCATATCGCACCTATTCTAATTTGCAGTCCTTGGCCTGCCTCGTGACCACTTTTTCAGTTGAAGCTTTTGAGTCGTCCGTTGGCGCCCGAATGCCGTTCACTCCGCCTGCATCCGTATGTCTTGCATCAGACTCTTTCGAGTATCCCGCACAGTGTTGTCTGATCGTGCGATTAATCGCAAATGGGGCTACTTCAAAGGTTCTGTGTGCAACTGAAATCGGTAATTTGAGACGATTTGGCTATGAGGATTGAGTTTCCGTCGTTTCTGGGTTAAGACTAGGCTCTCCTGCCAGCCGGCTATCCTTACGATCGCAGCCGCCAACGTCGGCTCCTGCGCTCTGATTGTTCGATACGTTAACGCCAACAGCAATGGCAACGTCCGCGAGAACCGCGCGTGTGAAAGTTGCTACTTTGGGCTACTTCAGGTCGAAAGTGCGCGATTTTGGGCTATTTAAGCATGCGTGGTTTTCATGCGAATCGGGCGCACACAAGCTGCAACTTATTTTGAACACCCAAATAATAATCGTGCAACGCTCGCTTCAAGCACGCGTGCGTGCACAATAAGGCTAATTCAGCCATCACTTATATTTCTTCGTAGTCCTTGCTGAACAAATATAAACAATATGAAAATAATATTTTTTATTCAGCAAATTCGGTAATGTGGGCATCATGTTTTCATGTACGCTAGTACTTTTCCAGTTGTTATAAAATTTCAACAAACTCGATCATTGCGATATTATTTTTCGTATATTTGAGCATTAATTCATGTTTGCGTGCCACGAATTGTGTGGAATAAACTGGTAAGCAAAGAAAAATATAAATATATATTTTCGTTTAAATAGCAGACAAGAGGTTTGGAGAAGATCGCAGGTCAAGCTACATCATCGCCAACAATTCAAAATCGTTCGACGTCCACTTTCGAAGCGGTAATCCGCCCGCCGTGAAGGGTCGATAAAGTTGATTCTGAAGAGAGGTGGCTTCATCCAAGCTTTCACTTCCGGTAATGAGGTCATCCACGTAGGTCCTTCGATGAATAGATGCTGCAGCTAAGGTAAATTTATAAGCTTCATCAAAAGCAAGTTGCTGAAGACAACGAAGTGCCGAAAAAAGGAGCACAAGACAATCCGCACTTCTGCCTCTCCACGCTGAGATCCATTAAAGACCACTCAGAAGTTGGTCGTGGAGCTTGTCTCGCGCAAAGCTCCTCGATGTGGTAGAAGAAAAAAGGAACGAGATGAATTCTGATGAAGTGATGACTCAGTCGTTAACATATTGTGACCAAGTTTTTGATATTCCTCTAGAAAAACGAGTATAGGCTCCTAAGAGGGAAGCGTCACGCGTAGGGATGGGAAGTGACTGAAGTTGACCTCGACCGACTCTATCATCTGACCGATTTCATGAAGTTTCACGGTGATCGGTGAAATAATTGAAATCGTTGAAATCATCTTATATATCGTTATTGAAATTCTTTCGATCATTTGCCCGAAGATCCTTGAAAGTCGTCGTTAGATTACAGAACTAGTCTTCAACGTTTTTTGTGACTCTTCGGAGAGAACCTATGTACAAGGTCGCATAGGCGTCCGCCTGAAAAGGGCCAGATAAAGTCCTGGCATCCAAGGCAATGCATCTAGTTCCGTTTACTTTCTGAATATGCGTATAGTCCCAGTATATTTTTTTATAGGTTCCAGTATCAACTCCATTTCATGCGAACGTTCACATATTTATATAGTGTAAGCTATCAAGATGCATAGTCCCTAAATATAGATCATCCGCGGTACATGGGTGTAAGGAGATTCAAGCCTCCAAAACTAGAACTCCACGCTGTCGCGATAAACCTATCCACACGAGATCTGGCTGCGGGAGCATTGTTGTCAGATTTCTCCTTAAGCGAGTCGCAGCTTGGGTGCGCACGTTCGGCCTGAAGTAGCCCAAAGTAGCGACTTTCACACGCGCGGTTCTCGCGGACGTTGCGATTGCTGTTGGCGTTAACGTATAGAACAATCAGAGCGCAGGAGTCGACGTTAGCGGCTGCGACCGCGTGGATAGCCGGCTGGTAGGAGTGCCAACTCTTAACCTGGAAACGACGGAAACTCAATCCTCATAGCCAAAATAGCCTAATTCACGGGTCTCTCACACTTAAGTTGCCCAAATTGCGACTTGTCGCAAATTACCGATTTCAGTCACACACACAGCCTATGAAGTAGCCCAATTTGCGATTAATCGCACGATCATACAAAACTGTGCGGGATAGTCGAAAGAGTCCGATACAAGACGTACAGATGCAGGCGAAGTGGACCGCATTCGAGCGCCAACGGGCGACTCAAAAGCTTCAACTGAAAAAGTGATCACGAGGCAGGCCAAGGACTGCAAATTAGAATAAATGCGATATGATTGCTATATATGATTCTAATTTTTAAAATTTCACAATTTGAACTCTTGCGATTTGATATTCTACGATTTGCAAAATTTAAAAACCACACAATTTTGTACGTTTAAAATTCAAGCCAATCAATTTGAAATATTTAAATGAAAAATTAATAAATTTAAAATACCAATTTTTTTTACTAACATTTTTTTCAGTTTTCAATGGTGCTCGAATTCGTTTAATTTTTAACTTTCCGTAGTTAGACTTTTTCAATTTTTAATATTTACAAGTTCAGGGCTTGTGCTCAATTCAAAAATCAAAAATGGTGTTTAGTGTCATAAACGTTGAAAAATAGTAGGCAAATTGTGATGTTTGGAATTCTTAAAATATGAATGATGTGAATTATAAACCTAAATTATTATAGAAGTGCTATTTTAATTTTTGTTATCATTCAAGTCTGAGACATAACAGTTGCAAGTTTCTGAATTTTCTTATACAAAGTATTAACATAAGCTAACATCTGCGTTAACTAGCGATAATTGCTATCCAAATAGGAACTGTCGAATTATTGCTATAATCCAGTTCAATGTGTCTGATGATAGAGACCTTTACAACTATTTCAGTTGAATTTCGATAAACCTATACTTCGTGGCCTGAAAAGCTCTTCTAATTTTCAACTTATGATGGCAAATACCTTATGGCCTTTATTCTAATTTTTAACTTGTTAAGGCAGGTAAAATATAGTTGGAATTGATAAAAAAATGTATAATTGGAATTTATTACATTCTCATCTCAATGAGAAGGTATTGGTTTTATGTGAACAATGACTTTCGAGGATTCAATCAAATGTCGACGTTTTGAGGCCCCCTGAGTCAGAAAAAATGATTTTTACGAAGGTGTCTGCCTGTCTGTCTATCTGTCTGTATGTAGTCTGCAGTCTGCAGTATCGTGTAGGCACGATAACTTTAGAAAGATTGATCAGATCGGATTTTGCTTTGGCACACTTTTTGAAGGCCTAAAAAGAAAGAACGAGTTCGTTAAGCAGCTGTTTTATATAAAAATTCAAGGAGTGAGCAAATTTTGAAAATTGTTTAGACCCCTTTTTTAAATGTTTGGAAATTCTATGTACGGTTATTAATAGTACTCAAAATTTATTTTATTCAATACTCTTCATTTTTAAAGTTTGCTTTAACGAAACAGACGTAGGCACGATCAAACATAACAAGTTTTTTTTAATTACAGTGATTTTGAGTAAAAGACAAATATACTTCAATTCAAAATGTACTTTAAAAAATAAATGTTATTATAATTAACAATAGGATGAGTGAAAAACACTAAGATGAAACATATAATACCGATCACTATCCTCATTTTTTCGAAACAAGAAAAAGCTATTGTGTATATTATTGCCCCTATCTCATTTATTTTGAATTATTTTTATTTCAATAACTTGCTAATTTTATACTCAAGTCGTGAAAAGACTTCAGATTCATGACAAAATTGTGAATCAGTTGCCTAATTCTAAATATAAATTGCCAAGCTTACTGCCCTCTAGTAGAGTGCAGCGGATAACATTTGATTAGCCGAGAAGAGGTTACACCCAGTTTTTTTCTCTGATAAAAATGCTATATTTTTAATCAAAATTTTAGCATGATGAAAAAATGTATACCTGACTTACCTAAATATTTCTTAAGGCTGTTGATTCAACGTTGCATAAGATTGTTCAAAGGAGAACTACCTAGTAATATTTATGCATTTATATTGGCTTCAAGGTTAATGAGTTTTTAAATAAAAGGCCTTGCATTCTTTTTATATTCAGACAATACTGAAAATCTGGACAAGCAATTTGATTTTTCACGGTATCGAATTTTCATATTTTCTTATAGATTACCCTCCCCCTCCAAAGGCATGTCAAGGTATTTTACATAAAAAAAAGTTGGGTGTTCACTGTTCACTAAAGTTGTGGCTTAAATAAAAGTTATATCTTTTAGAACTAGAACTCCAATAGAAACATTTGGAGACTTAAAAGGATTGCTTTGGAGACACTTGAATAGAACAACATTAAGGTGCATCCACTAAGCAACCGTTTGCAAAGTGGTGTTGGTTATTTAGAGATTTAGAGAAGTTCAGAAGTTCACAAGTTTGCTAGATAACCTGCAAAAAGTTAGTATAATGAGTTAATTAGTTAGTTAAAATTGTTAGTTACAATGGTTCTAATAAATAGTTAAAATTGAAAAAGCTGAATGTATAGGTATATTCAGCCTCGAAAGATATTAGATATATTAATTTGAGGAGAAATTTAGTATATATTTATTATAACATGCAGGATATATTTGCTACATGTTTATATCACTTTAATATAGACAGAATACAATTTATGCATATTTCTTTAAAAAATGGATGCATTTTAATTATCTGTAGTTTATGTCTAGTTGTTACTTTATTTATTTAGTAAATACTTATCTATTGCATTAAAATTAATTCCGTGCATTTATTTCTGAGTTATCTTCCTTAATTTTCACATTTGCGGTCTTACAACCGTATCAAAATCACATCTGCTATATATAAGTATCCATTTTTTGATATAAAGCATTTCAATAACGATATATAAGATGATTTCAACTATTTCCATGATTCCACCGATTACCTTGAAATCTCATGAAATCGTTCAGATGACAGAGTCGGTCGGCGTCAACTTCGGTCACTCCCTATCCCTAAGCGTGACGCTTCCTTCTTAGAAGCCTGCACTCATTTTCTAGAGGAATATCAAAAACTTGATCACATGGTATTAAGTACTGACACATCGCTTCGTCAGAATTCATCTTGTTCCTTTTTTCTTCAACCAGATCGTGGAGTTTTGCGCGAGACAAGCTCCACGACGATCTCAGCGTAGAGCAACAGAAATTTCGATTTTCTTGTGCTCCTTTTTTGCAATTCCTTGTCTTCAGCAACTTGCTTTTGATGTAGGTGATAATTATACCTTAGCTGCAGCATCTGTTCATCGGAGGACCTACGTGGATGACCTCATTACCGGAAATGATAGCTTGGATGAAGCCATCTCTCTTCAGAATCAACTTCATCGACTCCTCACGAAGAGCGGCTTCCCGCTTCGAAAGATCACGTCCAAATCAGCAATCGTTTCATACGCTGGGTGTGCTCTGGGTTCCTGAACGAGAAATCATTATCTTCAAGTTGGATATACCAACTACTTTAGATATCATTACTAAGCGCTCAGTTCTCAGCGAAATAGCTTAAACTTTCGATTCATTGAGTTGGCTGAATCCGATTATAGTGACAGCTAAGATCTTTATTCAGACTCGATGGCTTTCAAAGATCTTATGGGACAATCATTTGCCCGAAGATCCTTCAAAGTCGTGGATAGATTACAGAACTAGTCTTCAAGACTTTGGCAGCATTGTACTTTTACGTTAGATTCAATTCCGTTTTTCTTCAGGGAGTTATGAGCTTCACGGGTTTTTTGACGCTTCGGATAGAGCCTATGCTGGATCAATTTATCTATTGTCAATTTCAGTATCTAGAGAATCGTCTGTTTGCCTCTGAACTTCGAAAACCAAGGATGCCTCTTTAAAGCAGGTGGCGTTGCCGTGTCTGGAGTTGTGTGGAGCGATTCTTCTGCTTAAATTGATGGATCACCTTCAACGTACCAACGTAAAAACGAAATTTCAATATAATAATAACTATTAACGTAAAATGCATTTGAAGATGACTGTTCTATCTCTCGTAATATATGTCATAGCGAGTTATATTTCGGCTTAAATTGGTTGTAAAAATTCAAAAAATACAATAGAATAATAATGAGGAATGCCAAACTTGAAACCTATTAGTTAATAACAAATAATGCTGGAAGGCCGATGAATGGTAGTGTGGATGAGAGGACACAGCGGCATACTGTAGCTAAAGGGTCTACTCATTGAAAGGGGATAGCTACTGCACGAAAAGCCATTGGAAATCAAAGTATCTTTTTCCTATTTTCAAAAAGAGGCTGCACATTATAAATAATCAGCCTCCCGAGAATACCCTTTAGCTATGGTATTCCACTGTGTGCTCCCACCCACACTACCATGCATGCGGTTCAAAACGATCGATCGCACAGAGCACCCGACAATGAGTCAGCAAACAGTGCCGGTCACCCTAGAGTTTGAGGTGCTGAAAACAATTCAGATGTTAACATGACGACGAACCGGCAAAACACCCACATAGAATGGTCGAATCAACTCAAGGATGATTTGCTAGACTGTTACGATGCGATTTGCGAAATCAAACCGACTACCTCCGGAAGAATGGATATGTACGCGGAACGCTTGCCCAACAGATGTATGAACAATATCTCAAAGGAGTTCGACCTCTGGACCATTAATTGTTCAGTTTACGGTGCTGCGAGAGCTTTGGCTGATTCAAATCAAAAAATAAAACCAACGATGGATCAGAAGACCAAAAGACGCTTGCATCAACTGAACAAGAAGATTGGATGGACAAGACAGAATGTGTCCCGTGTTCAGTGTGTGATTTACTACATAACACCTAGTACACGGTTCACGGAAAGGGTTAGAAACTTCGCCCCAGAACTAATCATCTACAATCACATACTGGGCAATTCAGAGCTGCTGACAATCAAGCCGCACATGCTTGACAAAATACGAGTGTTATCTCAGGACCAGATGGTACCAAGAACTTCTAGTTGATGAAGTTTACTTCTACACACGAACATCTGGCCTGCATATTCACCTCACGTATAAAGTCGTAAATGCCCATCTCGCAGTGCCTGGTGTTAGGATACACCATACTCTTACCCAAAAAGGCAATTTTCCCAACCCAGAGAATTTCGAGAGAACCTGCTAATGGACAGGTCAATGGCCTGGATTGACTACTGAAAAGCTTTTGATTCAACCTCTCATAGACGATGCAACCTGTGTAGGACGATGTGAATGATTTGGTGGCCTTGACTCCAGCGGATTTTCTTATGGGATCTTCGATACACATGGGTCTTAAACCTTCACTTGTGGAGGCTAAACTTGAACTGTCAGAACGATGGCAGTTTCTGACCCAGATGTATCAGACCTTCTAGAACAGATGGTCTACAGAGTATCTGAACGAGTTGCAAACTCGATCTAAGTGGCAAAAACAGATGCAAAACAGTCGGATGGTCAGATACGCACAGTATCCTTGAAAACTGCGACAGGTCAATTAACTCGACTTGTTGTAAAACTTGTTAAAGTTCCTCTTTCTGTTTCAGATTCAAGCTGAGATATTTTATTTTTTTGTTCATCGTCACTTCTCCTACGGTGGGCACATACTTCTTTAGGTTTACTACACGTACTTGTCACGTTCCACGAAGGATGTTATCTTCTGGATATTCGTGAGATGTCAGGAAGGTGGGCGTGATGTTCAAGATTTCAACGAGATCTTCCTTGTTTACGCGGTCGCGAGTGACTTTGAGGTGGTGCACGGGTCTGGGTCTCTTTTCGTCCACCTGCGCGTCCTCTGCAAAAGTGTTCTTAGGTACGACGAGAGGAGCCTCAGTACCGTTATACGCACGTCTCGGCTTACCACCCCTCTCATTACGCTCGTAGTATTTTAATGTTTAATTTCGAATTATGGCATTTTTTCCTTGAATTATCAAAAGTGTACCAATGGTGAATGTGGCTATCTGGGTATCTTCAGTCAGTAACTAAGGGTACAATAAACAGACTTGTTCTTTTAATTTACACAATGTTAATTACTCATGAACCCTTTCGTAACTTATTCGTATAATACTAGTTTTGACATTATTATAGAATATCATGAAGATAATTTGTAAGTCTTTTTATTATACGAAAAAATTATTGACAACATTGTTGAAAACTCTTGAACAATTGTTTTTAGTTATGAAAACGATCTACATGTTTTATATCTTTATGGATTAATCTGTTCAACGAATGTAACCGTCATTTTGGGTCCCTAATAAAAGTTATCGAAGGCTGATTCGATTTGTCAAATTCTTCAAAAGTTAGCGTGAAGAACCGTTGAAAACTAGAGTTAGGAAATTTAGCGAATCAAATTTTCCAATTGTATAAACTGGATCAATTGATTTGTCACAAATTGCAATTTAGTTTTTGAATTTTAGTCTAATCGAACAATTTTATGGAGACAGATTTGAAATATATTTGATACGAAACAAAAACATATAATTATTTTAATGTTTGTCAAATTTAAAAACGCCATAATTTTCGAGCCTAAAAGTAAAGATCCGTAAAAAACTAGAGATCGGAAATTCAGACGATTCCATTACACTCTTACGAATGAGACTGTAAGAAATTAGTAGGTATAATGACAGGCTTGCTTTTTAATAGAAATTTGTTAATAATTGTCTCTATGATACTTTAGAATTAAACAAACTGTGCAATTAAATTGAAAATTTGGAATAAATCTTTGAAGCAATAATTAAGATCAAATTATGTGCATATTCTACATCTTATAATGTTTGAATAAGATAATTGAATAAGATTGACTTTCTTTCAGAAAGGGCTCAAGCTACGGTTTCAAATTTGCTCTGGAAATTTCGACGGATTGCGAAGGAATTATAGTCAACCAGAAAATTTCTTCAACAAGCACCTTTTAATTAAGTTTGGTTTATCCCCACTGTTAGTTTTGCATGAATTTCAAAAATTGAGGAAATCTTTCTTTGCAAAGAACTTTTTATTCCTTTCAAAAAAGTATTATCAAACCATAATTTACACCCGATTGATTTGTGTCATTCCATATTTTTTTTACATTTTAATATAATTAAATATAAATATTATAAAGGCCAAATCCATATAAAAATAATTGAAATTAATAGCAGAACTTGTTTTTAAATACATTTTACAAAATTACGTTGCTTATTCAAAGACATGAAAATCCATTAATCTAGGATACATTTAACTGCTGCTTAAAGAACAATTTCTATTTTCACATTTTTTTGACGATAGTGTATCAATTATAAATTCGAAGCGCAATAATGATATATTAAATAAGACTCCCTAACCTGCAAACGATCCCTAAAACAGTTTTTAGAGTCCTAGGCCTTGGAACGGTCTACTTAGGGCCCTAGACTTGAAAGGTAATGACGCACTTTGATCTGATTAGCTAACGAACAGCTGTAACAGACTTTATCAGACGCCAAGCGATTCACATTATGGTCGCACCATGGCGCTGTTGTCTGCACACCACATGGCGGTTGATTACTTATAGACAATCGTTTAGAGAAGGTCACGAGACCCTGAAATCGCACTTATGATTGCGTTGTGATAAAAAATATTGTATCTAATGAATGGACCTTCATGTTATCTGACTTAAAGTCTTCAACTGATCCTTTGGTTACTTTCATGTGTTTAAAAGGTCCTCAGAGCATCCTCGAGACTTCCGCCAAAATATGTCTATAGGACAACTTTAGGGCTTGTGCGCCCACTGGAATGACACATGGCACTTCTTGTTGATCATTTGTGGCACTTTTGTTCGTCTGACTGCAATATTTGCCAAAGCCCTAGTTTTTTCCTCGTCTTCGCTTTGTCTCAGCTCCACTTCGCCTCGGCTGAACCTCAGGTTCTAACTCGTATTGCAACTTTTTTCACGAGAAAAAAGTGCCACTTAGGGTCCTTTTATCATAAATAGCTATTTTCGAGTATTTAAGAGCATTTTGCTCAGACACACGATGTTGCGTCTTAATTTTTTCTTACGGAGGTATTACATTATGCTAAAATGAAGAACTTTACAAAGTTTTATGATAAAAACTGTTTGGTATAGGAACTAAAGGTTCTAGACATAAAAGTGCCCTATGTGTCGAGAACCACCAATGTAATCTTAAATTGAATCATTCCTGTATCTCGGCATAGCGAAGGTTTTTTGGTGCGAATTCTTTGAAGAACAGACGATTTAAAGGATCACCTTTCAATATTGGTTCAATCAAGTTGGCATTATTTTCATTGATTCGTAGTTTAACTCGTCCATATTTATTACCAAGATCCGCTCTAGGAGCCTTCAATGGAAACAAGTGTTCCCATATGAGTACTCCAACGATGTAACCATTCAATACTCCTACTTCATAAAAGCCTGCTGGTAAATTCTCAAGTTGATTCTTGTAAAAACCTTCGTAATGATGAACATTTAATTGTAAGGGAAAAGGATGAATTGCGGTCTCTTTATGTGGGAAAGTCAATTCTGCAAAAAGAAAGTGAAAGTATTGGTTATTATTAAATGAATTTAATAAATCATAGGTAGTTTATATTTTTTCAAAGAAAAATGCATTGTTACATTAGAAACAAATTCAAGATCAGTCCGAGAAGAGGTTGGTAAGCGCCCTGAAGTAAGTTTCTGTTTATAAACTACGAATCCAATTTAAGAGAGTGTCGGTTGCGCTAAAGAGTATGATTGCAAAAGAAGAAGGGGAGGGCGCTCAGTGGAGGTTACGTTACGAATTTACATAACGTTTAGTACGTTACCTGATGATAACTTTGAACAAAGTTTGCTAAAAATTCCCTTGCAACGGCACAGTTTAGTACTAACTTAATAAGTTTTAAAATCAGTTTCATATTTAAGACTGCACACTCTTTCCCCTATACCCATCTTTTCCTATTTTTTAAATATTTCCTTACTTTTCCCCTGTTTCCAAGAAACTTCCCCTTTTTCTCTTTTTTCTAATTTTTTCTCTTAAGCTGGTTCTGAATTAATGGAACCTGATAAAGTCAACTATTTTTGGTTGAAAGTTCATTCTTTTTGGTTGCCAAGCCTTCTTGCTTACACCTGCATGCTTTACAGAATTGTTTTAAAATTAATTCTCACAAAACCAACATTAATCCATACCTTAATTCCTTGAGCACGCATGTCCCTAGTTTTCGCCTTGCCTCACATAGCCAAACTCTGCGTCTGCGGTTAATATTTAATATTTATCTGCTATTTACAGTATTTACTGTTAACTTATACCTACTTCCTTTCCTCTTTACCAACTTTCCTTCTTCATTCCTCTCCCTCCTTCCTTATCTTTTTCTCCGTCTTGCCCAGCACCACATTCATCCGTGCAACCGCCCTTTTGTCCCTTCTTTCATGCTATAATACCTCCATGTTTATGCCACTTCTTTCCACCCCTTGCACTCCTTTAACCATGCTCTAGCCTTGCATACCTCTTTCCACACAATTCAAAGATTCTCTCCTCGCAAGGAAGCCATAATCTATAGAATCCCTCCATGCAACCACATCTTATCCTCGCTATAAGTTCCTGACTTCCTTTCTTTCCTTTGTTATACAAATACTGCGCTCTCTTCCTTGGAATAATCCACCCATCACTCTTTCCATGCCGCTCTTCTTGACCGTCACATACACCTAAATACCCTCCTCATACATCCTTCGCACTTCATCAATTTGCAGCCCACTCCTTCTATAATACCTTTCACATTCAACCTCCATCTTCCCCTCCCCTTCCCTGTTCTCCTTCTCCAAACAACAAACCCGAACCAGCTTACTTCTCCCCTCTTCTAAAAATTTCTCCTCATACGACACCCTGCTAGAATCCCTGAACTTGTTCTCCCCGTCTCCCTCCTTACAATATAATTAGGTGTATATTTGCCCCATTGTTCAACTAACATACTTCTCTTGTATCCTATTTACTTCCTCACTTTCCTTTCACCCTCACACCTATAATCCATACAATAGCACAATCATTACTAGCGAGTCGAAAAATTTCATTCTCCTCCTATAATAATCTGAAAACAACTTCTTTTCCAACCCCCACACCCGCTTCATCAGCACATTTGCCCTTCCCATTCTCTGCTTTATATAATCATCCACTTCCCCATTGCTCCGAAATAGGAAGCCCACGTACAAAAACTCTTTCACCTCCTGCATCGCTTTCCCTTCCACTTCCACTGCCCTCCCTTATCCCTTCCATCTCCTTTCCTGAACACCATAATCTTGGACTTTTCTGCATTTAACTACAAACCGATTCTTATCCACGTGTCTTCTCAATCTTTTCATCATCTCCTTTAAGGCTTTTTCGCCTCCTCCTTTCGGTCTCTAGCTCTCTCCATGTCCGCGATTAAAATGGCAAAAACCGTAGAACTTAGCGGACACCCTTGCCTCAACACCCTATTCATCCAGAAACTCTACGAAATCCCCTCCTCTAATCCTATCTTTCGTCACTTTATATACCTCTCTTACCCTCTTGATCAGGCCTCTCTACTCCCCTCCACTCCATCGCCTCCCACAATATCGCCTATCTACCGAAGGAAAAGCACCGTTCACACGAACAACGCATACAATTTTGGCCCCTTCTTCCCTAATTCGTTATCCACCATGTGCTGAAAATTGTAAATATTGTCGATAGTGCTCCTACCCGCCCTGAATCCCGCCTGTGTCTCCGGAAATATCCTTCCCCCCTCGACATCCTTCCGTAACATCAACCCTATCCTTCAACCTCCTGGAATTCCCCTCCCCCTGCATACTTTCTTCACTGTCCCCTTCAGCTTCTCCCTAACCTCTTCTGTATTAAACAGCCACGCTTCGTTCTGTACCTCTTCCAGACCTGCTGTCTTTGCCTTCTTATATTCCTTATCTGTTTCTCTATCTCCTCATCATTCAACTCCTCCTTGTCTTCCTTCCTTGTTCTTCTACTGCCGTTATTCCTCTTCCATGTATCTTCCATGTATCATCCTACGTACTACTGCCTCTTCACAGTTCCATCTTTCATCTTCTTGTACTTCCTTCTCACCTTCCTTTTTATCTTTTTACATTCCCTACCCCACCAAGGTTTCACCATTCTTTTCATCTTCTTTCAACGGTTTAATTATATAATAGGTCATTTAATAGTTTTTAATATTATGTTGAAATATTTCGGTTTTGAACTCTCAAAGAAATATAATTTATATATTAGGTACCAGATAACTGTTAAAAAATATTTTTACAGAAATTTTAAAAGATAATAAACAGTTGAAAATGTTTTGCGGGATTTGCAACGATTTTAGATTTTTTTTAAATTTAGGAATAAATTCTTCAGAGATTGTTCAGAGCTGATTTTTTTTTGTTGATTCAATTTATTTGTTCATGGCTGTAGCGTAAAAACTATCGATTTTTTAAATTTCATTTTCATCTCCTAGAAAAAATCTTTCTTATATATCCCCTCACTTGGATTCAATTGACAGAGGTATATAATAGAATCAAATGATAACTTGCAAAATTATTTTTTATGAAGAAATTGTGTCAACAAATAAGCGTCATTGAAATTTAAGATTGAATTATGATTTTTTCATAATTTTACGATTTCCATTTTATCACAAAATTTTGTCAAAAAACATCATTCGAAATATAATTCTAACAAGACTAGAAGGAAGGACGGTTTTTTCTACGCATAAATGCCTAGAATGTGCATTTGTTTACCTAATTTGTTCATAAAATAAACAAATAGAGCTAAATAACAAAATTTCATCTTGACACATCATTGTCAATATATTTTAAAAAATAATAAAGAAAAAACTATTTCTTTCTGCCTAAAATTGTCTGCGATTTACATTTCGTTATATAATTTTTTTATAAAGTCACTGTGCATTGAATCAAGTGACGGGGAGTATAAGAACGATTTTTTCTAGGAGATAAAAAATGAAATTCAAAAAATCAAAATTTGTTCATTGTTTGCATTGACATAAAAGTTAAATAAACTAAAAAAATCTGAAAAAAATCTGAACAATTTAGTCATGGATTTTTCGAAAAAATAAAATAAAATCTGTGCATAATTGTGTTATAAATGTCATTTTGAAGCACATTTTTTATGTCGCCCCACTGTGGGTTGATAGGGTAGATTTTTGGTAAGCGGGCGGTAAACGGAATCTTCTGTCAGAACTGATCAGAATGACTAAAACGAGAATGTTAGATACAAATTGTAGATATTATTATAGTTACGAAATCGATTAGGAAAAAATAGTACGATGAAAAAAAGAAAATGACAATGAATTTATTTTTTGACCGAGAAGTTTTGCATTTTTAAACGTAAATTTTCAATTTAAAGAATTTTAAAATACAGTTTTAAATACTTAAATAAATAATTAAAAAATAAAGCGTTTAAAAATGTTTGGCAAAAAAGTTTGAAGTTGGTCAAGTGTAAATATAAATTAATGAGTATTTTTTTTAATGTTCCAATACCAAAAATGAAACAATACTTAATTTTACAAGAAGGTTCTGAAACTGTTAAGAATTAAACAATTTACTGATTTTAACGTTAAAAGTTGAACTATTTCAATTTAAAAATCTTATTAGTTGAACAAATGTAAACGTCCGATTGAAACTTTATAAACCATTTTTAATTTCAAAGTAACTTGAAATTAATAGATTCATAATTAAACGTTTTTATCCAATATTAAATCGGATTCAAATATTGTCTCAGTTAAAAATATTCCGTTCTTGGCACATTGAATTCGAAATTTTTTATTAAAAACAAGAAAAATTGTGAGTATATGTAGCAACATTTTAATGCTCCTTTAAAATGAGCAATTATAAATCAAATATTCAAAACTGAATTGTTTGAAGGAGAAAACCTTGAATCATTAAAATGTCAGAGTGCTACATTCAAACTTTACATCTTACAATTTTAATTGTGGCAATTTGAACATTTTTAATTTGTCAGTTAAAGTGCTGAATGTTGAATTATAAATAACAATTGAACATTTATTAATTTGAAACGACTTAAAATAAAAATAATTTAACTTCTAATTTAAAAACTGTTCAGTTTGAAGAAAATTTGTATTGTTTCTAAATTAAAATTGCTTAATATTTACAAATGTATTTTTTAATTCTTTAACTAGAAGCATCAAAAACGATAGCGTGCATTTATATTTTTTAACAAGAAATCTTTAACCTTTTTATTTTATAAAAAGTCAAAATGCAATGTTTTGCATTTCAACAGCATTTAATTTAAAATTATTCAATTGGAAAGTTCAATTTTATCGATGTAAATTATATATCGTTTAAACGAAACATATATGAATTAAAAATGCTTTGAGCTTCAAATTCAAAAGTTTAGAATTTAAAAGATTTCAACTTTTATTGAAACGGCTACCCTGATAATAGAAAAATTCTAGAGATGAGCAAATTTCTGAAGAATTTCAAATGATTTCGTGTGATTTTAAAAATTAGAAATATTTTAAGGGTTTCAAAAAGTTTTAAAATATTTGAGCGATTCTAAGTAATTAACATTTTTTATAAGATTGTAAGGAATTATCATAGATTTTAATAAATTAAAACATTTTTAAGAGATTCTCAGGCTTTTCGGAGGATTTTAGCAGAATTCAAGGGCTTTTAATAGATTTCAGTGAATTTCAATGGATTTCAACAATTTAAGGAGATTTCAGCACTTTTAACGGGTTTCAAAACTTTTAAGGTATTTTAGAGGATTTCAAGGTATTTCAGAAAATATGAAAGATATTAAGAGATTTTAAATGGCATTATCTGGTTTTGTAGATTTCACGGGGTTTCAGAGAGCTTCAAAGATTCAATCATTTTCGAAGGAACTTTAAAAGATATTATTGATTTATTCGATTTTTGTGCGATCACGGTATTTAAAAAATTGTAAGGCTTATCAAAAAATGTCATGGGCTTTCAGATAACTTCAAAGTATTTTAAAAAAGTAACCAGGATATCAGTGATATTTAAGATTGCAAGGGATTCTAACCGATTTCTAGAGAACTTTAGGGAATAAATAAAACGAAATGAAACTTTAAGGGATTTCAGATATTTCAAGGGATTTTATCTGATTTAAAGGATTCCAACGGATTTTGACAGAAATGATAAGATTTCAAAAAATTTCTACGGATTTTAAGGAATGTCAAAAGATTGACGAGTTTTCGGTGGCCGGACGACTGCTCTACCAACTATCGGAGCAGACATTTGACAAACGAAAATTCCTCGCCTTGAATCCCGGCAAAGTTGAAAAGCGTTTCTTTTTGCACAGAAAATGTTGTTTAATGGCTTATTCAAAAATTTCCATTTTGTCTTAGTAAAGTAAAAATATTTCTGAAATCTGATTAGGCAATTGGGTTGGTACGATAGATTTCTCGGGTGCGGATGGTAAAACGGAATCTTTTGTTAGATCTGATCATAATGACTAAAATTTAAATGTTATATACAAATTCCAGGTATAATTATAGTTACCTATCGCATTAGGAAAAAACAGTACGACAAAACAGAGAATAATGTTCATGGTCCTTATTTTCTTAAAATAAAGAAAACTCAATGATAAAGAATTTCAAAAACAGTGTGACTTATAAAAAGCCTTTAATATGTTTCATTCGATATTATACTAGTCGCTATCGCATTTGTCCTTGCAGATTATTTGTATTTCATAACTCTGCTTATCCTGTACCTGAGTCTAAAATGTACTTTAAATCTAGATCATTATAAATTAATTTTTATAATTAAACACCTTGTACTGTATTTGTTTTGGATTATGATACTGAAGGTCTGTTTGCCACTCGTTTCTACACATTTACCTAAGACTCAACCGAAATCACTGGCGAATAAACTCACCCCTCTTTGCGAGTCAGACAAAGAACCCGGAACCGCTTTCGCATTACTTCAGGGCCACTGCCCGTAGGCTCACTACGCCATGCATCAGCGTCCGCCTGGTTGATATCTTTGGCTCATCTTGCGGGTTCTCTTGGCTTCCTCTTCGGGGCTGCCTCCCTGAAGACCGCAGATCTTATGGTCCCCATAAGATGGTCAGTCCGGAGTTTATTCTCCTCTGTGACGCAAAGTTAACACTGTGGAGTGCTGATGTAATCCACAGCTCTATCGCCCTCAAGGTCGCACCTCTATCAGATCTTGATTCTTCGTGACCCTCGCACTTTGCTGCAAGACGTTCGTTCCCCTGGCGACGTTTGTACCTAAAAGAATCCACCTTGTTTTCCACTCTGCAAGTGCCCTTATGGTCCTAACCTCGCTAGGCTCGTCTTCTCCGAAGTGTCTCTTCAGGGCCCCCTTACCTCCTCCTGTTTCGTCATCGTATGGAGGTCGAGGATTTTCACTGTGGTGCAACGAAATAGCTGCCGCACGTTCCCGTCCAGCCTGCTTCAGTTCCTTCTTCTGTGAGAACTTCTCCCTTCTTTGTTTTTTGAAAGTTTTCAAGGCCTAGGCGAAGTTCACTCTCTCAGACGGTTTAATGAAAGCCGCTTTGGGGGCTTGCACGCCTCATGTTCTTTTTCTTCTCGTGTCTGACGGCCCTGCCCCACTGATTCGAATTTTGGGCTTCTTAGTCGTTGGTTTCGACGCGCCGACATCCGTGGGGCTCATGGTAGGCTCTACCGTCCTCTTCCGGATGACCAGTACAGGAGTTGCCTCGACATGGTTAAGCGTCCCTCTGCTTCTTCTGTTATTTCTCTATTTACGTAACATTTCCAGCGCTTCCTTCGCACCATCTCTGATTAGCAGACACACGTTCCCCTTAGTCCAGTAGAATTCTAGAATCTTGTTGAGCACAGATTCAATTTCATCGAGCAGCCTGATCTCTTCTTCCCTCTTCTTTAGTGCCTGAGACGTGTAGCTACCCTCACAAATATCTCCTCACAAGGTCTTTGATTTAAACGTTCATTCTCCATATTTTATCTCACGAGTAACTAGGGAAATGTATGGTCCCGCTGGCAGAGAGAGCCACGCATGTAAGGCTAAGGTCTCAATACTCTAGGAGGCGACCTGATATCTAAGAGTTGCCGTATAGAACACCAATCACTGGTTTCACGCAGCCTTCAGCACAGTTTTTTATACCTAGACTTGGGAGTTTTTTCCCTCGGGACTATCCCCGGACCATTGTCCGCGGCTGCTAATTTAGTTTTGTAACCGAATTTAACAGAAGCCCACGGTACAAGGACCCTCTATCTGCAACTCTAGGACGCGTCCGAGGGCGCTCCAGGACTCGTCATCATATCTGTTTCAGAACGAGATCGTAAGTACAGTCTCACAATTGTGAATCTCCACCAGCGCACTGTAATCCTTCTAGTATTTTCCTTACTCGGGGAAACCTATATCCCTCAAGTAATTTATGCCATGATTAAATAATAACCATTTTTTGGAGTAAACAAGTTATTTACGAACGACGAATAATATCTTTGAACTCCTCAATCCGAAATATACACTTGGCAAGTACACAAGATAGTGTTAGTTTTAGCATTTTACGTAACGTAGTTTTTTTTACAAACAAAAATTTTAATCATACACAATGACAGGTTATCACTTTTACTTCAAAAGTAGTGTTTGCCCATTATTAACTTTTGAATTTTATTATAGAGTGATAAAATAAAAAATTTTAAGTTTACTGATTCATCATGTCATCACCAGGTTCAACTAAAGTATCTACTTTGCCTGTTTAAATCTATTTCAATGTTTGTTAAAAATGTCATTTTTTTGAACCCGTGCACCTTTGCATTTTATTTAACCTGAATCAAATTACAACTGGTGGACTGACCCTACATACTAACATAAGACACTCAGTAAAGTAAGGGAGCAATTTTTAAAGACGCCAGCTCGTCTTTTAGGATCTTCTAGTCTTAAGTCTAGAAGGAGCAGAATGTTGATCGGACTGGAAAGTCGGGAAATCATTCAAAAATAATGTTAAATGTTGAATGTTTCAAAATGTTGAATTCAAGAACAACAACAAGCTTGGACTGGCAGCTGAATCGTCATCTGAAGAAGTGTCGAAGGAAAATTGTTCGCGAGTTATTTACAGTTTCATAAGGTATTAAAAGTGCCTACATAATAGTAATAATACGCTGGTGATGGGGAACTGCTTGTCGTCGCCACAAGGAATTCACAAGGGTCAGACCGTGTGTACGATCTCGTCCTGAAGCATGTGTGAGGACGATTCGTTGATTGCCTACGCCCGGTGGCCTAGTCAAAGGCCCCAGACGGGGTTTGTTACTATACTGATGAACCATCAACTCGTATTTATGGATGAAGTTTGTCTCTACTCGACAATATCCATAATATGACAAGCTATAACCCTAGCAGAATGACGACAATGTCCGACTCTATCTAAAAATTTGCACCACGAGAAATTATCATCCAAGCAGCAACATTACAACGTCTGAGTCTATCTGAAAATTCTGACAACAAAGACTAATTAATTCAGCTCGGACAATAACAACGTCTGAATCTGCATGAAAATTTAGACAACGGGAACTCATCATCCAAATAGGACAATTTAGCATTGTAGTGTTACAATTATAAATTTCATCCCAGCGAAAGGTAATCACCTAATCGTGAATCTCTAATTAGCAACAACGATAGTGACGATGCTACTAGTGACGTAGAACTGCAAAATCAAGACGCATTAGAAGTTTTTCCGAAGTTCGATGTACAGAACATACTGTTAACACATTTTATAAAAGGGTGTTTAGAACCAAAAGTAATGCCCCCATCAATTCCAGAATTGATGGAAAAATGAAAAAGAATATACGCACCAAATAAAAGTTTATACCAAGTTCAGGGAAAGTTGGGTAATATTTATCAATGGGGCAAAAATGTTTCTTCAAATGCATCTATGATTACGCAATACAGTGTTTTATCCATGAATTCCGTCCCGAGTTAGAGATTAGATTTAAAGGAACGCAAAAATTTCAAGAGATAAATTACACCATAAAAATAGAAAGGAAACTAATGGCATATTCCACGTTTAGAAAACCACAACCTATAGCATACGCAGTTAATACTTTTAACGAAAACGCCCAAGAGTTCAAAGCCATTATTGTAAGGAACAAAACAATAATGCTGATTTTTTCCAAAAGAAGGGCATAGACCCGACAAATGTTTTCAATTACCAATTTTGAATCAAGAGTTGCAAATTATCAGCGAAAAGTGACACATAACTTAAATTTTCTAAATCTTACACAAAGTCAAAACAACTGTAACAGACAGTGGAACACCCAACAAACATTTGAAAAAAAATAATTTTTTTGCAAGTTCCACAAGGACACAATAATGAATCAAAAACTTTGCAGACACAAAATTATACTGTCAATTTGAAAATATAAATCCACAAGGATACAATAACAAACCCGGAAATTTTCAGTCTCAGAATTAATTCGGTCAATTTCGAAACCGAAACTTGAGAGGATATCATAATGGAATTGAAAAACCTATTATAAGAGTCAATATAGGTAATTTCAAAATAAATATTCTCAAGGATAAAGAAATGACTGAAGAATTCGAAAAATGTTGAAACAAACAATATCAGAATATTAAGTCACAGTGTTATAAGAATGAACCTAATGATTTAAACTTTCAAGAACCTCAACAGAATTTTCAAAATTTCGACATTATTTGCAACAATTGCAAAAAAGCAGGATATTCAATAAAGGATTGTAGAAAAATAGAATTTTATAATCAACAACGCAAACAATTACAACCAGAACTAAAAATTTAGGTCAAGAAAACTTAATTGCTCACTCCACAACGAATGCGTCAGGTGGAGCACAATACTAATTATATCGATCTAATGATGATCGACGCTGAAGCAGGTCGACATTTAGCTAAAGTAAAGTCGGTGGATCGATCAATATCAATAGATAAAAATCAAACTTTAAGACTAACAAGAATTAATTATTCACCTTTTTATACATTAGGTTTAATAAGCGTTAACGCTTTTGGATTTTCCACGATACTGAATCTCAATCTTCTATGTCGAACTTTCAAATTCAGATATGAAGGAAGGGTATATTTCTGGATTATCATTAGGAAAATAAATATATATGCTGGTGATGTAATAGTAACAAACGACAAGGGTAAAGGTTAACAATATGGATAAAGATCTTTCAGACAACATTTTAAACAGTTTTATAGTTTCTAATAAAGAACTAAATCATTAAGACAAATTTTAATAACAGTAACTTCTTCATAGACATAATTCGAGACACTTTCATACGAATTCAAAACCACAGAATAAAGCATTTTTCATCTAGATGATCGAGACACTTTTCTCTATTTAATTTGATTCTTAAAAGATTTAAATATTTTTAATCAAATAACAAATTTCAAAACCATAATTGTTTCAATAAATAGCTTATAGCACTCACTATTTATTGTTGAAAATTTCGTAAGTAAAAATATTATCAAAAGTCTACCTGAAATATTTTTAATTTCAGAAATCAAGGTTCTTCTTTTCAAAGACCAATGAATTTTTACGAATACCATTTCTCTTCCACGTACTCATACATTCAAACTGTTGAATTTACAGCTTGTACCAACACATTTTACCTTTCAAACAAACCAAATAACATCTATCTATATTGAACCTTCAAGCCCGTGTTTTGTTCTTCTTAAAAATAAAGAGTTTTTTTACAGATTTTTCTCGAATTTTGTTTTCATAAAACATCAGAAATCATTTGTAAACATTAACCATCTCTACAAAATAATTCTTTTAAAAATATCCAATAATAATATAATCCAATGGATCAATATACCAATTTTTGTTGTCAAAAATACAACTTTTGATATTATAGAGATATATATATTGCCTTCAAACATTTTGACACCAAAAGCTTTTTCGTATCAACGTTGTCGACGTTCTGCCTAGTGACAATTACAAAAAGTGCTGTTGAAACTGCTTATCTTGGTAAAAAATGTCAACATTCAAATGGTACATTTGATGCAAAAAGTTTTGACGGTAAATATTAGCAATAAAAGCTTTCGCTAAAACACCTTTTAAGTCTAGCGTAAAATGACCCTTCGATGCTCCCAAGGGTCGGACTATTGACAACATAGTCGCCAAACGTATCAATTATCGACATTTTACGCTGTAAAAAGTTTCAACATCCACCTCTTTTTGGCTCGCTTTTTGGTGTCAAAAGTACATCATTTTACATTTTTCAATTGTACGGTGTGCATTTGAAGATCGCGCTTTCTTCATACTTTCGCCTAATCAAGTGAGGACAACTCGCAAAATCTCTGACATTACTGATAATCCTGGCCAGTGAAAAAAATTGTTCACGGTATATAATTTGTATCTTTCCTCAGGGATTAACTCTAAATTTTTCGAATCAACAGTAGAAAAATAATTACAATTTAAATTTGGAAAATCTGGAAAGATCGCACCTTTACGTGGTAAAATTTACCCACAAGAATGGGTATGGTTACAATGTGCATTTTTTTACATTTCAGCATAATTCTCGGCTGTCGTGTCGGCAATTAATATTACAAATATAATACCGCTTCTGATATAGCATATTTAAAATGATGAAAACAAACACAAAAAAAGGTGCACACGTTTTGATTTTCACAAAAATGTATTGCCATTACTGTCCATTTATAAACTTATATCGAATTACTCAGGTGCAGGTACCTCGGCAAAACGAATGTTTTGTGACCCAAATCTTCTGTAGAACAGATAATTCAGTGGGTCTGAATTGGATATTGGTTCAGTCACGTTGGCAATATTACCATTTATTCGTAGCTTAACTCTTCCATATAAATAATTAAGATCTTCTCTAGGAGCCATTAGTGGAAACAAATGTTCCGATATTATTACTCCAATAATGAAACCATTCAATTCTCCTACTTCGTACAAGCCTGCTGATAAATTCTCATGCATATCATTATTAAAACCTGCATAATGATGAACATTAAGTCGAATGGGATAAGGATGAACTGCAAGTTGTTTATGTGGCCAACCTAATTCTGCAAAACATTAATGTAATTAATTAATACTCAGAATATTAAAATCAATCCAAGTAAGTGGTATCCGTTTGAATTTCCTTAGCTGTTTGCGTACCCGTTTCCTCTTCTGTTTTATTATTAGTTTTCTTATCCGTTTCCATGTCCATATCCGTTTCTGTATTCGTTTCAGTAACCGTACATATGTCCGTTTCCGTAACCGATAGAAAGTTTAGTATTAAAACGGAAAGATTGAAGTTTGAGGTTTGATCTTACATTCAACGTTCTGCATTTTGAAAGTTTACTTTCAAGAGCTAGGTGTAAATTTCAAAAAGAGCACTTCATTTTATAATTTTGTAGACACTGTTATACTTACCAATAGGATCAGGGAAAGCCATTAAGATAAAACTCATAACACCAACCAAGGTCTTCATTTTTTTGAAATAAAGGGAACCAACTAAATTAATTAAATTATTTGAGTATAATTAATACTAATCGCTATCTTATTCTTCAGTCGGAATTATTTGTATTTCATAACTCTGCTTCTCGCACACTAAAGTTATGGCAATATTCACGTAGACTACGTGCGAAGTTTTAAAACAAAATTCAAGGGTTTCTCGAATTTTATACCTCGACTTAAAATCGCGTTATCATGTAGAAAAGTTGTATTAAGAACCTGCAATTTGTAACACACAGTCTTTGAAATCTTATCTTTATTTAAGGCCAATTAAATTATAAAAACTTCATGAATTTCCGAGGTATGAACAAACATAGATTGTTCGATATTATTTGAATTTCTTTTTCAACATCTCATAATAACTGGCAATACCATTTAGGAGAAATTTAAACGAAAATATGTCTCCATGACCATAAATGTTCTGAGTACCTGAAAAAATTATTTATATTATTTTTTATATAGTTTATTAACAAAATGTGGCCCTGTTTTTTTACACGTGACGTGTCTTGCATCGCTTTTTTCAATTCGTTTAATTGCGGATGTTCTAAAAAAGTGCATTGTACTACAAATAGTTAGCGATCTTTAGCTTTTCCTAGTGGAAAAGTGAAAGAGCATAGTTTTGTCGCTTTCATTCCGAAAAAAGTTTTATTTAACCTTTTACCATCGGAGTCTCGAGGTTGCTTTTCCAATATGGTAGCATGTGCTGTCTGTAGTGGATCGATAGAGAAAGGGCCACATGATTCTCTAGCTTGCGAAAGATGTAGCGCATTCTCACATATGACTTGCATGCATTTGGCGACAAAGGATGATGATAGTAACGAAATACAGAAGGTTTGTGAATGCACTAACTGCTCTAAATCCTTGTGTGAGGAAAGTACCCGCCATCGACGCTATTTCTAAGGGTCAGGAGTCAGGTCTTCAAAAAATTACTTTCTTGTTTAAGGATTTTGAGGCTAATCAAATGGCTTTTAAATACTTATTTAAAATAGCTATCAAGGGATTATAAGCTGAGGTTGTTAAAATACTTCTTGCATCGTGGTATTAGAGGAGACCATGTCCCCGAATGTCACGCACACTTTCAGACTCCAAGCTGATTCTGAATCACCATTAGACAAGAACAGGTTATTGAAGATTTAAGTTTCTAATTTAATGAATAGATGCAATTACCTATGTAGAACAAAATCTGCTCTGTTCTACACCTCAGGTTCACGGTTTACTTCTCAAACAGTCAGAGGATTTTTTCGCTACTTTGTGTCAGATTGTTGCATCTTTGTAGGTGCCACTTGCAGAAGATGACATTTCGTCTATTTACTGTTTCAGAACTTTAACAAGGTTACCTCCCAGAACATGCCACCAATACTGATGGTTAATCATCAAGAGTAATCTACTTGCGTGAAACTATTTGAAAATTGAAGGAAAAAGCGTAGACTTACAACAAAAATGATTGGATAGAGTGAGGACGTGCCTCTGTATATGAGAGAATCACTCTCTAAAAATATTTTGCTTATATACCAGGTGTATAAGCTTAAATCCGCTGTTTGCTCAGAAATGGCGGTAGTGAACATATTTAGCTAGAATAGAAACGTCATGCTTTTTTTTGTGTGAGTTCGACACCCGGCTACGTAAATCAGTGCACATATTCAGTTTTTTTATACAACAACATAAATTTTTCCTTGAGTAATCATGTCTAGTTTTGTGCCAGAAAAGGAGCATTTGCGGGAAGCTCTACTTTTTTGCTTCAATTTGAAGAAATCGGCTGCCGAATCACATCGAATGCTTGTGAAGGCCTATGGTGACAGTGCTTTATCGGAAACAACTTGCAGAGACTGGTTTCGCAGGTTCAAAGACGGTCATTTTGACTTGAGTGACAAAAAGCGTGAAAACCGGCCCAAAAAA
>CAKNWT010301152.1:0-10168 GCA_932066315.1 Andricus coriarius | reverse complement strand
TAGAAGAATTTCGTAGTGCGAGAGATAGAGGCAGAAGTGTGATGCAAAAAAGCAAAGGGCTCATGGTATCGCCCTGGACGACGCCCCTATGGAAGGTGACGTTGTTTGTTGTCACACGATAATTTCCAGATGAGATGGTAAATATAGTTTTCTAAAGAGGCATCAATCTCTCTATGCATCTCACTATGTGTGGATGCACCTTCAAGCTTTCCAACAAACAGATGATAAGTCTATGAGAGGTTGAATCGAAAGCTTTCCGGTAGTCAATACGGGCCAGATCTTATATAGTGTGTTCAAACAAGGTATTTGCCTGTAGTTATCGGGGTCGGACAAGTTGTCTTTTTTCGGTAGGAGTGCGGTGCATCCTAACACCAGCCACTGCGGAATGGGCGTCTCCGACTTTAAATGTGAGGTAAATATGCGGGCAAAATGTTGGTGTGTACACTGATATAAATAATAATGTTGATTTAACCATATGATCGTTGGTTGAAAAATTACAAGTATATTTATAATATAATACGTGTACTTCAATGATAAAGAGTAGCAAATGCATTTACTGAAATATGGTAAATACACGTTACTTATATTTGTGGTACAAGAATGTAATATATGTGTTGCTATTGTATGAAATGTGTAATTCTATTAAACACTTGCTTGAGGGAACTATCTCTGAAATGTTGTCGTTTAGTAATACCCTTTGTATGACTGATTTACCCGACTCGCTTTGTTTAGTTTACAACAGGCGCATCTTGATCGCGCCTGCGCGTCTACTTTCGTAAGCAACAAGAATCGGATGGCCAAAACAGACATCCTGCATGGCTGTATCTATACCAGCAATAAAATAGAGTTAATTTAATCATAAATATTGTTGTACCACTTATTCATTTCTATCAGTGTACAAGTAAACTTCTTCCACCAGAAGTTCTTCATACAATCTGGTCCAGCAGCGGAAACGTTCTTCATGCCTCTAAGTGCCTTTTTCACCTCTTCGGCAGTGATTGATGGACATTCCTCCTCAGAGTTTATGAGGTTGTCGCAAAACTCCTAGAAGCGGATGATATTGTCAGTATCTTCTGTCAACTTAAATGTTTTCGGGATCGTGTATACCTCTCTCCAAAAAGTCTCTACCTCGTTGGGCTTGGGTGGATTTTTGACAGAAACAGGGTGATCACCGAAGAGGCGAGATTAGTCAGCGAGAAACTTTTGATTCTCCCTGATCCATCCCTGCCTCTTCTGTATTCTCCTCCTTGCGTCAAATAACAGCCGTATTTTGTCAACAACATGCTGCTTGATTGTCAGCAGCTTTGACTTGTTCAGTGTGTGATTCAAGATCCTCAGTTCTTGGGCGAACTTTCGAACCCTTTCCGTGAACGGTCTACCAGATGATATGTAGTCAATCACACATTGAATACGGAACGCATTCTGTCTTGCCCATCCAATCTTCTTGGTCAGTTGATGCAAGCGTCTTTTGATTTTTTGATCCATCGTCGGTTTGAGCCTTCGATTTGAACCAGCCAAAGCTCTCGCAGCACCATAAACTAAGCAACTGATGGTCCCGAGGTCGGACTCTTGCGAGATTTCTCCACGAAGGGAGGCATCCATTTCAGCCAGGTCTGGGGGTTTAGGAGGAACTCGCATGATAATGTTTCTTTTTGTCCTGAAATCGTGATCATCTCTCAGAAGTTGCCTGCTTTCCGCGGTTGGTCTTAATGTCGCTTCCTCATCTTCGGCTGCAGCTTGATCAAGCAGCGGTTGGGGAAGCGCTCCGCGTACATATCCATTTTTCCAGAGGTAAGCACGTTGATTTCGCAATGATTGAATCGAAACGTGCTGAAGCTCTGGGTGTTTATGGCACCACAGAGTGTGCATACGCGCCATAAAGCCTCGGTGAACAGGGATAATGCTAGGAAGTCATCCTTGAGTTGATTCGTCCACTCAACGTGGGCGGTTCGCCGGTTTATCTTCGTGTTTCCATCTAAATTATTTTCAGCGCCCCGAACTCTAGGATAATCGGCATTGTTTGCCGACCCATTGTCGGGTTCTCTGCGCATTCGATCGTTTTGAACCGCATCTACAACTTTTTGGTGTTTTGGTGGTGTCACACACCTCGCCCAGGTGCCATTCAGCTTTCGGCACGGTTGTTACGCCTCCACTTAGGGTTAATTCCTTCGGGACCATTTCTGGACAATTGTCCGCAACTGCTTATCAACCCGAATCCGCGCAACATTTTTTTTTCCCACAAATAAAAGCTGAAATGGGGAATAATCTCCGCAGCTCAAGGTTGCCAACTTGCACTTAGCAGTAGCCTAAAATTATTTGGGCAACCTCCCTGAATAGCATACAACGGTTTTGCGCGAAATTTGAATGTGAAAGACCAGGATAAGTCGTTTTTTATGCACCACTGCTCGCCGTACCATATATGGCGCCGTGGACGGATTCGCGTTAATTATTGTAATCATATTCAACAGAAACCCTTGGCACAGGGTTTCGTTCCCCAGGACGCGTTCGGTGGCTTTGTTATAGGCCCTTCAGTTCTGTTCCAATACACACATGAACATGAACATGCAAACACACACACACACACATATATATATATAGTATTCATATTAAAACAAATTTTTAGTCAATAAGTATATTTAAAAACTTTTACCTTCAGGTACTTAATAATATTTTATATAATTTCATTGAGTAGATTAGACTTTTAATTAATTATTATTTAAAAGACAAGATTTTAATAAACATGTATTAAGCTTATGTATTAAGTATTCATATTAAAACAAATTTTTAATCAATCTTTAAAAGCTCTTACGTGTGGAAGCGTTTATATTCAAAAGAAATTCCTATAGTGCATACTTCTTCAAAGAATTAAAAATTTCTTATTTTAGGAAGCGTGAAGTTTGCGCGATTTGTATGTTTTAAAAACGTAGTCAACATACATCACTGCTGACCAAGGAAAAAACTGATTGGGTAACAGTTGCTGTTGTAAATTAAATAAAGTTTAAGTCTGAATTAAAAAGTAATGTTCGGTAATATTTTTAGCATGACATGAAAGTATTACCTTTCAATATTTTTCATCTCATTCTCAGATTTCTGTTTGCAATAGAATTATGTGAAAGTAAATAAAAATATTGTATCAGTAATCAGCAGATACCCATTTTCCACTGATTAATCAGCCAAATTCACTGATTAAATAGTGAAACTCCAATTAATAATCAGTCAAATTCCCTAATTAATCAGCAAAGCCAACAGAATAGTCAGTCAAATTCTGTTTTTCATGGAAAACCATACAAGAAATTTTCGTTTCAGACTAACTGACATTCGAAAATATACGTGGATTAGATCAAATCTCCAGAAAAAAATGCATGGATACATCTCTTTACTATAAAAAATTTGAATCAGTGAAAAATGGATCAATCTTTATTGAATCAAATCAGTCAGAATTTTCACTGGTACAAAAGATAATCTTACTGGTCTAACTGATTCAAATTTCTAGGGTAAATACCTGATTGGAGAACTTGGTAAAATAATAATTTACATTAGGAGCAGACTTTGCGACCACATTTTTCTTAGAAATTGTTATAAATTATATTTTTTAATTTTTTAAAAGAAATCCATTTTATCATGAATAATTTTTGCAGTATAAGCAACAAATTATTTCACAATTAAAAAAATAAACTTCCAAAAAACCTCACTTTTTGGCTAATTAGAGACAAGAATAACACAATGAAAAACGAGGGAGAAAAAGGGAAAAAGTCAACCAAAAACCAACCTCTCCCTTTTTCTTTTCTCCGTCCTTTTTATACTATGAGGGGACCAACATGTTTCGAGGCCAATTTAGACCTCCTCATCAGGGACTATTTATAGGGAATAACTAAAGGTATGAAAAAATTCATAAACTGTAAAGCAAATATTTAAAGCAGTATTAATTAAAAAATTTTTTGATTGTTTAATAAAGAAGAAATCTTTCTGTTATCTAGTCAAAGAAAATTAATGTAGCCAGTTAATTACTCTATCCCATACTTTGTTATACCTTGAGAGGTTCCTTTTTAAATGATCAGCATTGTTTCCCTCTCTCTTGATAAATAACATCTCCATGAATTCTCTCTTTTTCTGATTTTTCTCATGATAAAGATTTTTAATGTCATTCAAATTGAATTCATGACCATGTGTAATTTTATGCTTAGAAAGGACTGAGTGATATCTGGGACTTCTGTGAAAATTATTTTCATGTTCGTTTTTCTTAAGTCTAAATTTCTCTCCTTTATTATAAGCATGAATTACAATATAAAAACATAAACACCACAATCCTTAATCTTACTTTTTAAAAAGATTTACTTATTCAAGAAAACCAGATCCAAGTAACCAATAAATAAAGAACGCCAACATCCGCATAAGAAAATTCATTAAAGTTCTTATAATCAACAATATTGAATTCGGTATTCACTTAGTGTTGACCTCCCGACGTTATGCCGTAATCGCGATTTCGCAATTGAAAATGGAATCTTCTGTTTAATCCAGCCGACCAAAAATAAAACTTCTCATTCGACACAAGATCCAAGATGCAAGATGACACTTTCTCTTTCCTGAGATATATCAAAGCAGAATCCTCATTTCAGTAATGTGTAAAACCTAAATAGCTTAACTTGCTATTTAAGATCGGCAGGTTTCGCTTCCGAGAAAGCTTCTTCATACTTCCCTCGAGTGTCTGTGATTAAATTTAGGCGGGTATAATTATCTCATAATGGGTCGTGGCCGCGCGGGTGTGAGCATTCGCCCGGTGCACGAGATCTTTGATTCGGCTTCAGCTGATCCAGGGGAACTGCGATATCATCACACTGTTTTTTTCTTAAATTTTCTAACTTTTGTAACTTTTATAATGCATTATGCATTAAAATAGGAACAATAGATACATTACTATAGAAGTTGCAGAATTTTCTATGGAATTCCGAGAAGGCAGTGTCTAGTTTCACCGAAATTCGGTGATCGTAGAAGAAACATTTTCCGAGAGCCTAGGGGAGTTGGACAATGGTGGCTAGGTTCACCGAAAGTCGGTGAGCGTAGCACAAATATTTTCGGTGTATTTAGAAACTTTGTTCAGAGAAATTCAAGTCATACCAATTAAAGATTTAAGGATATTTTCTCCACAATTTACTGACATTTTCTGTCAACATCTTCACAACATAAACGTGAAAAAAGTCTGTAAATTTAGGGGGAAAAATGTATTAATTTGTCAAATTACTAAAAATTCTGTACAGGTACGTCTATATATTGGGGTTGAGTCATGCCAACCCCAGGTGAGTTTGTGGCCAGTCATATTCTGGCAAGCTATCTTAAAATTGTTTTAAGCATGTAGAAACTTTATTGCAGGCAAAATTTACCTTTAAAAAATAAATAGGTTTTAGTAATTAAGGTAGCTTTTGCGTGCCGAAAATGAGGTCTCTGGAAAAAACAGTTTTCTATGATTTGAAGAATTGGAATCATATTACCAGTCATGTCTTAAGAAAGAAAAAACATTTTTTCATGAAAAAAGTTTCAAACTCACAAAAAATAATTATTTTAACAATATCTTTTGTAATTCAACTTTTTCTTATTGTCACTTCTTTTAGCAATTTTTGAAAAATGTTTGAATTATAATAAATTATGGTTAATTTTACGAGGGGAAACATTCCCTACAACTCGACTCTTTCCATTTTTGAAAATAAGTGAATTGTCTTCAAATGTAGTTATTTGGTCAAAAAAATGTTCTTTAAAAAAATTATTTCAACAATTTCAGTTATAGAATTATTTCTCGAAAATTGGTATGAGGTGCTAGTAAGAAAAACTAATTTAAGTGAGAACATTTTTTCAAAATAAATGTCTTTTATTAGTTTTAAAATATCTATACAAAAAATAATGTTTTTATTTGGAATAAGATCAAATATAAGTTTTGTTTACATCAAAGTTTCTTCCAACATTTTTTTTAATCAAACCTTTTTTTCAGTGTTCATTTTTTTCACGTAAATTTTATGTGCGAGGAAGTTTCTATTGACTCAAAAAATGTTAAGGTAATTTGCAAAGCTTGTATAAATTGTTTTACTTTTCTGAGGTTCATAAAAGGCAGTGGCCTATACATGTACTGAAATTTCGGTACGAATAGACGGATTTTCTCGGTACGAATAGCATGACCTGCAAAAGGGACTATTTGTATCATAATTTCGGTAGAAATGGCCACTGTAGAAATGAAGACACTGTCTTTATAAAAATGAGATTTTGTCCCAAAAAAACTAAAAATATTAAAGTAGCACAAGATTTTTGAAAATTTGGCATATTATTTCGATTCAGGAAGTTACCGGATTTTGAATTCTGAGACCTGACCGCTGATTGAATTTTAATGATTATTGCGGGTGTGTCGTAAGATTTAGAGGCGTTTTTAATGCAATTTAAAAACAAAAACTGTTAAAAGCAAGCTAAAAAATAAAAAGTAAAATTTTGATTTAATTTTTTGCTCAAAATTCAAAATTCTGTAACAACTTGAGTTTCGAAAATTTTCGAAAACCATTTTAAACATAAACTTCAATCACTCAAAACTAAAGTTTCACCGAGTTTCATCAAAATCGCTAAGCCTCTCTACAACTTTGATATTCAGGAAATGGATCAAGCCATAAAAATATTACTAAAATTTTTTTTTTCAGGCATTAGGCCCATAAACCGTTGTTATACATGTCTTTATCCATTTAATTGAATTCATAAGAATACCATATGAAAACACTTTTAATTTGTATTTAGGCACATCCGAGCGAAAAATCCCGGACTCTGAATTAAATTTCCAATCATTTTCAGGTTGTCGCGATTTTCTGGTCCGATAAGACACCAGCTGATTCATGTATTTTTTTGAATATCGTCTTTTAGGTTAAAAATGCAACTTTCTGGTTGAGAGTTAATCTGTTTTGGTTGAGGATTCCACTGTTTGGTTGCAAATTTATCTTTCTAAGTTAAATTCAAGTATTTGGTTGAAAATTTCTGTATTTTGTTGAAAATTCAACTATTTGGTTAAATGTTAAACTCTTTTATTGAAAATCCATTTCTTTTTGAAGATTCATCACTTTAGTTGGAAATTGCTCTCTTTTTTGGTTATTTTTTAACTGAAAATGTAACTATTCCATTTTTGGTTAAAGATTGATATTTTTAATTAAAAATTAATCTTTTCTAGTTTAAAAGTCATGTATTTTGTAAAAATTCGTCTTTTTGGTAGAAAATTATTCATCTTGGTTTAAAATTGATTCTTTTTGGTTGAAAATGACACTGTTTGGTTAAGTTGAGGATTGCATTATTTGGTGTAAAATTCATCTTTTTGGTTGAAATATTAACTATTACATGCTTAATTCAGAATTCCTCGTTTTGAATAGTTCGAAAATTAAAAAATTTGGTAGAAAATTAAACTATTTGGTTGAAATTCAACTTTTTCGTTGAAAATTTATACTTTTGGTTGAAAATTCAACTGTTTTGGTAAAAAATTATATTATTTGGTTAAAAATTAAACTATTAAATTGAAAATAGAACTATTTCGTACAAAATTAACATTTTTTGAAAAATATTTTTGGTTTCAAAATTCAACAATTTGGTTGAAAATTGATATTTTTTGTTTGAAAATTAAACTACTTGGTTGAATGTTAAACTACCTAATAAAAAATTAATTGTTTTTTTAAATTCACCTCTTTGGTTGAAACTTTAATATTTTCTTGAAAATTCGTCTTTTTGGATAGAAAATTAATCTTGTTAAAAATTCAGCTATTTGGTTAAGAATTGAAATATTTGGTTAAAAGTTGAATTATTTGGTTGAAAATTTAACTTTTTTGTTAAAGGCATAATTTTTGGTCGAAAGTTCAACTATTTTTGGGCAATTTTAATTAAAGAATTTTCACTGATTCAAGTTTAGAACGCTGCTGGACCATCTCTTATTTCTTTCTCCTTGATCTTCCACTCTTTCTTTTTCCTGCAACAACTAATATCATCTGCGAGTAGGCGCCGTATATGCGTAGAGTCATTCTAGCCCGAGATATTAGTTAATGTTAAGTCGCGAGTAGGCATTCACAATGTACGGACCTATAGACTATAGGAGGTGAAACAGCTTCGCTCACAAAGACATTCCATTCCATCTTACGTCGTTTTGTCTCATGCGCAGCCACGGGACACTTAAAAGGTCTTAAGTGCCAGTTTGTACGAAGCGAGAATTTACTATTTCTCGGGGAGAAAACAATTTGAGTGCTCTCTGTGTAGAGTAAGTACACGTAAGACGGTTACTTTAAAGTATATCTCGCTTTTCAGCCATGGACCATGTTGTAGTGCTAAAAAGCAACCGAAATGCGGCCTGTTTTCAGAGTCGGAGAGTGAAGATAAATAAAGGCTATTTGGAGATATTTAGAAAACGATTTGCATCGGGAAGCAATTGCCGAAAAACAAAGTGCTGAAATTCCATTTTGAAAGCACAGTAGTGCAGAGAAGCGCGAGCTGTTATATACGGATGTTAGATCATTTCGAGGATCATTTTTAAGGAACCAGATTATTATATAAGACCATTTCTTCAAAATGATTACTTACAGGTTTTTTAATAAATAAATATTCTTATGGAATTAATGATAAAATCTTTGGGGACATTCAGGAAGACGTCCAATATTTGTATAAGGGCTAAGTGAATGAAAGTTTTTCATGTTTAAAGATTTACTTCTTAAGCCTTATGGAGATTAGATTCTTTAAGAAATGTTTTAAAAATGATGACACTATTTAAGCACTGAACAAGTGATGAATTATTATTTAGCTATCTTTATACTTAAACTCCGGTTTCTATAAAATTTGAATTCTGTCTCGAATTCTGCTCCAAATTTCGGACAATAGTTACCCTTTTAGAAGATTTCCAGGAAAATTAAAATTAAACTTTCCAGGAGCAACTCTTTCTCCATTTAACGAAATTCAATTTGCAACATTCATATTTAGAAATAAAACTAAATTACAAGAATCTTATGAACAACTTACTATTTTGAGTTTATTTCTTTTTTCAGGGTAGACAACTTTTCACTTTCCCTGACAATTAGTATTCAAAGACCAGGATTTAAATTTTGTAACATTTTTAACTTAAGTTTTTATGAACGGAATAAAACAATACATTTTTAGACTAAAAATTTTTATATTTATTCATTTCAAGCAAAAAATATGACTTTTCGTCTATAAAAGATGAATTTTCCATCCAAAAATATAGATTTTTCAACAAAACATTTGAATTTTCGATCAAAGACAATGATTTTAACAAAATAGTTAAATTTTGAACAAAATCAGCAAGAAGAGTCCTTAATTCAAGGTCATCTCAACCTTACACTACCTTTTCAGTATAAAGATCATCTTAATTTGAGGTCTTTACTACCTTCATTTTAGGTTTTTACCAATCTTGACTACCTGCTTTTTAGTCTTTTTGTTTGCTTACTTTAATAATAAAAAACACATTCTTAATTTCAGGTTTCATATTCATCTTTTTGTTATACCTTAAAATAATTCCAATTTTCGAATTAAATTAAGTATTTGTTTTTTCTATGTTGTAAAATTTGTAACATAGAATCTTTTTTAAATGGAATACAATCATTTTATTCGAAGCCACCATGTGATGAGACTATAACGCCCCTGAAAAGTGAGCGTTACACGGAAAAAAGTGGATAGTCAGATTCACTTTCATGCATTGTTAACTTGCAGTTTACTTAATCACTTTGTACAAGAAACAATTCAAATGGTTTCTGATACTGTATGAGATAGTTATCTTGAAATATACAAAACCTAAAGTCAGCATTACTACTTCAAATAGTAAAAAGAAAGATTAAGGAGCTTCAATAACTATTTGACATAGTACAGTTGAACGTGTAAGCTGTATGAATAACTAATTTACATAGTAAGCAAAGAACTGTGAGTTTTACTTTTGCAAGTGAGTTAGATCTCCTTTTTCGCATTGCGATAAGCACTGTGCGAAATTGTCAGCCTTACTATTTCAAATGGTAAGCAAATAAGTTCAGTGGCATAACTAGAAATGTGTAGGCCCCATCCGCAAATTTTGTTAGGAGGTCCGTTTGAAAAAAAGAAGGCCGATTCATAACTTGCTTATCAGTAAAACAACAGTATAGCCTAGTATAGTATTTTCGTTTCTCAATCC
>CAKNWT010301138.1:0-12875 GCA_932066315.1 Andricus coriarius | reverse complement strand
ATAGTATCCACATCGTATCCTCTCCGTATCATGCAAGAAAAACTATTTCAATTACTCCGTGACCTTCTAACCCAAAATTTCACGTAGAATCTGAATCTCAACAAGTTAAATGTTCATCTTCCCTTTTTAATGAGTTTTTCTTGCATGATACGGAGAGGATACGATGTGGATACTATACCGATACGCTGTAGCGTATCCGTTCCGTTCATTCGGTCCGCTAGGGTTCCTGAGTGGAAATTGTTCAAAAGATATTTTAACATCATTTTAATGTACTTTAATGGTCAAGAGAATCAGCAATGCATCCCCTGGCGGACCGGCCGAACGCAATCATTACGCTATAGCGTAATGGTAAAGTAATGGTAAAGTAATGTTGAAGTAATATGGGATTATAATTATTGAAAGAAGCAAAACAAATATGTAAACTGTTGAAACTATAATAATACGTTAAGATTTACGTTAAATGATCATGCCGTAATTGCAACAAGTTGATTTCGTTTATCAGTTCTTGAGGGTGATGATACATTTGTTGCTTTAGCCATGCAATTTTGAAACTTTAAAGTTCTATTATAACGAAGTGCCCCAACAACTTTATAAAATTGTTTATGTGCATTTGTAGAAATTATGATTTTTTTATAATTTTCAAAGTCATCTAAGCTTATAGAATTTTCTGCTGGATCCTTTTTAAACAAATGTTCCAACAAGCCTTTAGTTGCTGGATAATTACTTTCACCCACAATAATATATGGCTTGATTCACAACTTATTGGTGAATGACCAATCATTAACATTTCGAGATAATTTTTCACAATACCATTCCATGAACCTTTTGTTTCTTAAGAAACTTCTGATGTTTTTGAATCTGTATCCACAGCTGATTTAAATGAAGTTTCAGCATCATCTTCCGGCTGCGAATCTTTTTCAGATTCACTCTTTACTTCATTTTTGACTTTCTTGTCGACTTCATCCCGAACCGGATCAATTCTTTTAACAGTTTCAAAACCATTGACTATTTTCGCAAGCGGTGCAATGATTGGCTTAAAGGTATGAGTTAATGTCTACTCAACTGTTTCTTTACCCAACTTTAGTAATCTATGCTTTCGTCAAATCGCTTCACAAGCTTTAGCAATTTTACGCAAAATAATTTTTTCCTTATGAAAGCCCTCCTCACGTGTAGACATGTTAATGCAAAACAGTCAAAACCTTTTCTATATCTAGCTTGATTTAGATTTCTGTCCTTATTAATAATAACAAATCTATGCTTATCATCATACCAGCAAGCTAAGCACATTTGTTTAAATTGCAAATAAGACATGTCAGTATTAACATTATCATTATATAGGGTGTCCCAGACCACCCGTCCACCCCTTTTAAAATCTAAAATACCTAATAAAATTAAAAGTTTAGTACCTCCTAATAGTAAATGGACTATGCCCGATCGATTGGAGGTATTTTCAACTTTCGGCTCCCACCGGATGTGGCCTATTCGGACCGGAAGTCCTTTTCTTAAAATGGAATGACATATTTTTCTTTATTGATTTCGATTCTACGGTAAAAAGTGAGTAGATTTTTTAGGAAATTTTTTTTCCAAATCGTCGTTTTCCACCTGAAAATGCCTTCCGAAATGTTACTGTTCCCCTGAGGAGTTAGAGAAGTCCAAAAGGCGCAGAGCGTCAGTAAAAAATTATTAACTTTTTTTTAAAATAAATTTTTAAATTCCTCTTGCTCTATCAGTCGAAGAATATTCCGAAGTGTATCCCTAAAGGTTTTACTTCAAAATTCTGAATGCTAACTGACTAAGCACGAGTTGACGTGAAAAACGAACGACGGCGCAGTTAGACTTCAGAAAGCATTTTGGGGTGGAAAACGACGATTTAGAAAAAAAAAATTCGTACAAAAGTTTCTCACTTTCTACCGTAGAATCGAAATCAATAAAGAAAAATATGTCATTCCATTTTAAAAAAAGGACTTCCGGTCCTAATAGGCCACTTCCGGTGGGAGCCGAAAGTTGAAAATCCCTTCATTGGATCGGACATAGTCCATTTACTATAACGAAGTACCAAACTTTTAATTTTATTAGGTGTTTTATATTTTAAAAGGGGTGGACGGGTGGTCTGGGACACCCTGTATATATGCTTCAGATTCATCTCATCTTGTTTAAACAGTACAACCAAATTAACATTATCACGTATAAGATGTTTAGGAATACGAGCATATGTCTGGCTCAGATAGAAACAGTCAACATCCTTGTGTCTCCCCATTGAAAAAAATGCTTTTATATTATCTTGCTTTTCACAAGCTACATCATCAAATACAAACACTGAATTTGAATTAGCTTTACTTGGTATTACAACATCATCATGCTCATTGAAAGGATCGTACTCAACGCCACCTACTGGGTGAAGAACTTTTTCTAAAAACTTATATTTTGGTTGATTCAAAGATTTAGAGTAAACGTAAACATTTTCAAATCTCAATCCATTTGGGTGTATTAATAGAGCCAACAAAGCATTTGTCTTTCCACAGTTGGAAGGTTCATAAAATATCGCTCGTACACTGTTTGGTAATAAAAATGTCCTTGCCGTTTTTCTTTTTCCCCATTTTGAACAAGAGAATCGAAGTTATCAATGGGTCGTTTTATAGGTTGTGTTTCAAACTGCATCTTGACTATGACTGAATGAAAAACTATAAATGTCAGGTTTATATAGGTTCACTCTTTAGTCTGAAAGTATCCCTCAAACAGATATGATCGTTCACGGAGACAAACCTAGAGTCAGTCGTAAGCAAACCTCGAAAGAGGCAAGACGTGGTAGAGGACTGCTGAATAACATCATCAACAGACTTCCAGTAGAGTTACATCTTCTTGGATACCAGTACTGTTTTCCAGGCACGAAATTGGCAAAACGACTTGCGCGAGGTGATATAGGTGAAAAGACGGCTGCTTAGGGGATAACTAACGCAATGAAAATTAAATCAAAATTTGTTATGGGTATTAAATATAAAAGGTGTGCTACCACACTTAAAAAATCGTTACAGCAGCTAAGAAATCAATGATATCAAGTAATGATGGACAAACTGTTATTAAATCTACTCTCAGAGGCGCGCGTGCAGTTGTAAAAAAAGTGTAAAGAAACCTCGCATTTTACCAGTTCCAAAAAAATTGGGTGGTTTTCTACCCTCTCTTATACCCATCTTTGCTGGTCTAACTGCTAATGGAACACTAGCTGGTGGAGCTACGGGAATAGCTAAAGCTATCCCGCAGAAGAAGAAAGCAAACGTCATAATAAGGCAATGGAAGCCATTGCTGTGGGGAAAGGTCTTTATTTGAAACTATATAAAGAAGGTTTGGGATTTCATCTAAAACCATATACTCAAGGAGCAGGACTTAAGTGCAAGTCAAGAAAGTCAAAGTGACGCTACCTCACCGAGCACTAACCGATGCAGATTTACTTAAAGTAGCCCGGCTACTGGAAAAGCTAGTCAAAGCTACGTCCATTATTTTTTCTGGTATTTGGAATTAAATCCAAAATTTGTCCAGCTTATCCATTAATAAATTGAGTATTAAATTTTCATACTGATCAATATAAATAAAATATTTTTATTTAACAACAAAATTTAAATTTAAATGTTCATTTGACTCGAGTAAAGTACGTAAACATAACCTGCAATAAACCGGCAACACATTTATGTTGAAGAGCGGCATAATGTTTCCGCGAGATAAAAAGGGACGAATAATTAAGAAATCGGAAGCCAATCGGCGAGAAAAGGTGTGTGAGGTTATAAAAAGAATAAATAACCAAAATAAAAGTGAATCGCAGAAGCTGTGCTGCCAACCTTAGTCAACGCCACACCGTTCTCGTCATATATCACGTCTGTATGTTTTGCTAAAGTTAACCTCAAATACCCTGGAAGCAAGTACAAATGAGCAGTAATTCAAATTTCACATTATATTTTCTGTCTCCGAAACAGTTTTTCTGACAATTTTCAACGTATTTTAAAGCCGAAATCAACCATTTTTGGAGCCCGCGAAAGGCCTCTCCATAAGATCCCATGTTTTATGACACGACTTTAAACAGAGTTAATTCAAATTATAACCTGGAAAGGACCCCTAAAAAGGCCATTATGCGAAAGAGGACATATTTCTCTGTAAGAAAAAACTAATTTTTATGACGTTTCAACGTGACCGGTCCAATCACCAAATACATGGTAAAAAAGGTCCCGGTGGAATTTTCAAAGTTTTTGATATTTTTTAGTTTATGCTCCCCTGATCAAAAAATCCTTATAACAGTATTCACTCAAGTTTACAAACTTCATTCATTCATTCATTTGCATAAAAACTCTATTTTACAATAAAAGTACATTATTATCGTCATTGTTGACATCCATGAGCTCATGCACTCTATTTTTATACCCCCATGGAAGAGTATCTGTCGTTTTGGCAAGAAATTAGAGTCTGCTTATAATCGTCGAATGTTATTGTTCTTAAAGTTGACTCTTTTATCATGTCTGCGGGGAAGGGCGATAATAATCGTCACCTAAAACTTTATAGCCATATAATTTGGCTGTCTGTGTCTGTATATAGTAATTTTGCATTGTTACCAAACGTGTTCTGAATATAATTGTAATGAAAATCACAAATTATTATCTTTGATACGTCAAGAACTGTGAATCGTGTATAAATTGGTTTATTGAAATTAATTTTTGTTTCATTCATTTCAACGATTACCATACCATATCTTCACCGAATATGGTGAGGCTATGAAAATTTGGCCTTGCAATTAAATTTTTCGCACCATACCGCCCCTCCCATTTGGTAACAAGCCTTACAGATTTATGCTTTCTAACATTCTCCATAGTTCTACCAAAAACTGAATTATTCATTAATTTATCAAAGTTTTTCTCAAACTCATTTACTGATTTTTTCCTACATTCCGTATTTAGATCAATGTAATTTTTTAACCATGGGTTCTGTTTAAATTGTAATACACTATGGACTCTAGTTAGCTTCATCTCCAAGGATAAATATTTTTTCAAATTTCTATGATTAACTATATAATTTTCCTCTGGTAGCAAATTTGGTACTAATTTTGGAATTGTGCATTTTGAGATAGGAGGTATCAATTATTCTGGACATAAAGGTAATTCTTTATGTAAATCATGAAGCTATTCTGGATATTCTAAATCTACCTATAAGATTTAACCTTCAGATGAATTGTCAGGAATATTGAAAAAGTTTGATCTATTATTTGCCTTTCCATATCTATTTGAACATTGGGAAACCCCACCTCGAATACCTTTTTCAATAAATAACAACATTTCAACATCTGTGAATAAATAGAGTTCAATTCCTGTATGTTTTAACATTGCATCAAAAGCAAGTCCCAGTGCTGTGTAATAGTGCAATGGATCTAAATTGTACGTTGAAAAACATGTTTTTCTAAAATTTTGAAAAATATCAGCCAGAAGTAAAACATCAGTTTTAAAATAAAGATCAGAGTATTCACCCATAGTTTAAAAATTAAAAGTTTTCCATACTTTACAAGCATGTTGATAATCTTGGTCTGAAATATTTGAATCGTTTAATTTTGAATAAAAAGCCTCTTTTATTGGCAATTGTTTTTGCTGCAGTTTTACCCAAATGTCAATATAATCATAAGGAAAAATACCTTTCCTTGTAAATAAATTAAATTCATCATCATTTGCGCAATGTTGTATCGTAATTTTTTTCTCATCATTATTCAAATATGATGTCAATTTTTCAAGACTACTAGGCATAAATCTAAAAGTGTCAATAAATCGAAGCTTTACATTTGTACCTTCTACTTGTTTTGTAAAAGATATATATTTCTCTTTGTTTATAGGCAATAATTAATGCTACCTGCAAAACTTGTAGCTAAGTCTTTTATTAAAAAATGGGCATGGTTCAGAAAGAGAATCATCAACATTGCAATATTTATAAAAAGCTACACTTGTTGGGACATGTTTTTTGTAATTGGTTGATTGTACACCTGCATTTTTTTTCTAGTAAACATTCTATATCAGCATAAATTGCCACAGGGGCTTTTTCTTTAAATCTATAGTTTTCAAATTTAAATATGTTATTCTTTTCAGTTGATAGTATTACCCTGCATTTATTAATATTCTCGCAGTCAACTCTATGATTATTGAAACATTTTTCAAGTTTAAAATGACATAAACATCGATCACAGAACCAAATATGACAATGAGCCTGTGTAAATTGTGTTTTACAAATCGGGATAGATTTTTAATCCAGGCAAAGTGATAAATTCGATTATTTTCAAAAATATCATCGCATTCCTCATCTAAATTAAGTTCTGTATTTTTTCAATCATAAGAAGATGAATTGTTTAGTCTGATTTAATTTGACTTAAATACAGCAGAACAATTTCCTCTTTCTTTCTATTTTCAGAAGACTCTATACTATAAACATTTATACTTGAATTGTTTAATTTCTTAAATTTCGGTATATCATGAAAAACTAATAGGCAATTGTATTCCATCATATTTGAGTTCAGTATTGAAATGAGGATAAGAACTAATATGGTTAGAATCTCTGTTAGCAGGGTACAGAGCTGCCATTACAGATCAGAGAAAATAAAAAGCATCAGTATTCTCTACATTTAGAACTGCTCTTTTATCTCTTACAAATTTTGGTTATCGTATATAAGTTGACAAACCGGCGAGCGAAAGTAGTGTTTATTTATTGAAATTCAATTTAAATTTATAATTTCTTTTAATTTCCGATTAGACTTTTTTTGTTGAAAGTCTTCAACTTTAAATAATATTTTCTCTTACTTTGATCTCAAACCATTCACCAATATCTGTCAACTCAAGAATAGATTCGTTTTTGGTGTTAAAAATGGTATTTCTTCTATTTCCCTACTTTCTTCTAATACACTGAATTAAGCAGCTAAAATAACTTTTACTTTTAAAGCCCCTATAATTTTGAGAGTATTTTTAATTCGTGCAATAATAATTTTTTTTGCTTCATCTAAAAAGCTATTTAAATCCTTGAGAGTTAAATTTATTATTAAACCTGTTCTAATGTGACTCCTGAATGCAGTCTCCATGTCTCTGCTCTGAATTCATTTTCAAAATATTTTTAAAAATATGCTCACTGAATAATTTTTAAGTTTGAAAAGTCCAACACCAAATACTAGGTAAATTGCACTAAATATTCAAGTTAATTTCCCACTGAATGCTACACACTGAATAGTAGCTAAATGTACACTAAACTCATGTTGAACTGTATATTATTATATATCTTTTACTTTGTCTACCGACTCACTTAGATGATTGCTATCAACTGGGGAACTCATTTGAAAAATTCGAGTTATATATTGTATCCCAGGTGCGAATTGACCGTCGGCCCACGGTCGGGCCTACCGTCGGAAGGTCGGTCCAACTTTTTGCGCCACTGGTCGGGCCAACCAGCTAAATGATAACGGTCGACCGCCTTTGACTTCTCAACTTCGGATCGACATTTGGTCCCACATATGAGCCATCTATTAAGATGATGTCGGCCCAACCTTGAACAACAGTGTGGGGCCGACTTTGATTTTTGAAGGCTCAAGGTATTCAAAAAATTAATAATAATTGATTGCGAGTATTTTGACTATAAATTTTAATGGTCCTGCTTAGAATGAATACATATATTACATTTTTAAACATTATATTACCAATAAAATTTCTATCGCTACGGGGTTTCGAACCTACATCTATACCTGAATCTATTATTATGCGACATCATGTAGATGTAAAATAAATTAACTGTTAAAGCGAATATAAGTGAAATAACTTTAAAATAAATAATTTAAACCCGTTACAATGTTTAAGGTTACGTAGCCCCGCGCTGAAACCCTTAAAATTTTTTTAAACAACTTTTCAAACAAAATTTTTTTTCAAAATTTTCGTTTTAATTTTTTTTAACCATTTTTTTCAAAAAATGTTGCTTACATTTTTTTCTAAAAACTTTTTTTCAAAAATTTCTCATGAAATTTTTTTTTTTAACAATTTGTTTGCAAACATTTTTTTCAAACTTTTATAAACAATTTTTTTTCAACATTTTTTTTTGCGCCCACATTGAATAATTTTTCTTTGTGTAATATTTTGTTTTTTCGCGTTTTAGGCTATTTTACAACTTTTGATGATGTCATACAATGTGATTTTTAATGAGCCTTTAAAATTTGCATTGACGGAACTTAGAAATGTTATCGCGTACTACGGCGTCGGGTGCATCATGGTGACTTGTTCAAGCCAATGTTATGCCGATGGTCCGGCCATCTCTTACCCAGAGCCGGGCCGACCGTACTTTCACGGTCTTTTTGAAACCATGAACCAGTGTTTGTCCGAAGGCCAGCCCATATTTGAGCCAAGGTTTGACCGACCATCGGGTGCATCAAGGTGACTTGTGGCTAACCGACTGCTATATACATAATCGGACCGACCGTATTCTTGCGATCGTACCGACCTATCTACCACAGTTTATCCGATCGTCGGCCCAAAGTCGGGCCAGAATTGGGCCGACGGTCGGCTTTTCGCCCACCGCCGATGTCGGTTGACATCGTCGGTGAGACCATGGCAACTTGAAAACACCTTAGTCGGTCCAACTCTGGTTACCGTAGATCGATTACCAAAGTAGGGCCGACTTTGGGCCGATGGTCCATCTCTGGCATCCGACCGAATTTCGCACCTGGGATATTACATATACATAGAACCATAAGTATGAATGTATAGACTATAGATGGAGCCTAAAATCGGTCGACGACTATAGTTGAAAGTTTCTTATTTGGAGTTCAGGCTAGACACCGCGACGCCAAATGACAATACTTATGCCTTACTCTCGCGTCGGTGTTCCACGCTTCTTTACATCCAACTATAGAGACTTCAGATTGGAATTTCAAGAACTGTTTACACCAAACGTGTTATTTAAAAAAACCAAACACAGGCTCCCATACTTATGATGTAGTTAGAAAATGTTTAAACCATTAGTTTGTCAGCAACAGTAGAGGCAATTCTGCCAAGGGATTTGTTATTAAAAAAATATGAAAGAGATGACGTCAGATGAGTGGCACATCATACTTCTGGAATGTATTTATTGAAGACCGAGCAATGTTACGCTTACGTCTGTTGTTCAATTCTATGAAAAATATATAACATTAAGAATTCTTCTGTCTGCAAGTATCATAGGGTGAACCGATAAGGAATTTGTTATGGACAAATCAAACTTGCTTCTTAGAAAAATGATTCTTAAATTTGAAAAACAACTTTCCATTGCAATGATCACATCCTCTGAAATTTGAAAGTGGATATTACGTCATCATTAATTTATCAATTTAAATACCACCCATGTCAATCTTGAACCTTCTAAGCTTAGCATGAACCACGTTTTTTTTAGCATGGAACAGAACTCCCACTACCTGTCTACTGATGCTGGAAAGCGATCTTATTTGTCTGAGTGATATAATTTATAAATATAATGTTAGAGATGGTAAAAATGGCATACTTCAGAACGAAAAGAATTTATTTGTCAGATACTTCATTCCAATTCATCGACGTTTCAAAAACGAATAGTTTTCCTCATCAGGATAATTAAGAAGAGAAGTCTATAAACATGCTCATCAGTATAAAAATAGTTCCAAATTCTCCTTTCCCCATTGTTATTTAGGTTATCTTCCTTTTAAGTTACATTTTTGTTTATATTTTCAACTTGAAGTCGATGTTTAAATTTCAATAGTATGTTCAAATTGTAATTAACAATAATAGTTTTATGACAATCATTGTGAAAAAAACGGACACAAAACTGTCGTTTTACTCCATTTTTTCAAACGAGAAAAAGAGAATAGCAAGTAATAAAGTAATAGACTGATCGTTCCCTCAAATTTTGTAACTAAAGATCTGATAGAAAAGTGAGAATCATATTCCGATAAATTGTGAAATACTATGAGAATTATATATGTGAAATCTGATGATTTACGTTACATTTTTGATGGGCAGCATCACGGTGATTACCTGTAAAATGGCAATGGTCATGATGTTTCATGTCATTGACCCCAAATGGTTTGACATAAATATGACAAACTTTTGCTGAATTAAATTCCTGTTTCTGTTGCTGTGTTAGTGGTCTCATCGGTAGTACATTTTTCAAATATTGATCCACTTTCTCAGGTAAACACTTCAATTCATTCAAAAACCACTCTATACAATCTTTTCTGGGGATAAACCTCAATTTTTTAAAGTGAATCATCAAAACTGCAACATATATTATAGAAACACTTGTAGGTATATGTGTTTCACAAATAGCTGTATTCGCGTGTGGATCAGCTACAGGTAATAAAAGACACTCAATGTCTGCATACACAACAAAAGGCACTTTTTCTTTAAATCGATAGTTTGAATCGATTGGTTCAAATTTTCACATATTAGTCGATGTCTTTGAAAAGAGTCTTCTACTGCAAAATGACATAGACACTTGATACATATTAAAATATGATGCTCATTTTTTGTGAGTTGCGAACCTATTAATCCAGATACATTTTTTATCCACGTATAATGGTATACAAGATGAATTACACATAAATCCGATTTTTCTTGACTCAAATAAAAAGGAACAATTTCCGTTTTCTTTCCATTTTCTTCACGATCCTCGACATAAACTTTTATTCTCAAATTATTCATTTTTTCAAATCTTTTAATGTCAGAAAAACTAATAAGAAGCTCTATCGCATCGTATTTTAATACTTCACTGAAATGAGGGTAAGAACTTGTTGAACAAACATTACTTTTTGCGGAATTTAATGCAGCTTTGGCCGACCACAGAAAACAATATTGATCATTATTCTATATATTAACTACAGCTTTTTTGTTTTGAATATACTTTGGTAAACTTACATAAGTTGATAATCCTACTTGCAATGGGGTATATTTATTTATATTCACAAGCAAATTTATCATTTTAACTAAAGCCTACACTGTAACAAAAATCAACGAAATTTTACATCGTCAGACGAGGGAAATAAAAGGACCCTGCACGAACGTCGTAACTTTCCGCGACAAAAGGTCAAATCCCACTCTCTTGGGAATTTTAACATTTCGACCATAACATTTCCATCTAGTGGTGAAATTTCGAAGCTGCTAATAGGTTTTTACTTAGCGACAACAACAATAACCTAAAAACGTCATGGGAAAACTTTAAAATGAATCCTTTGCAAATATGACTTTCGTCTTTAATTGCTTTCTGTACATTTTTTGCAGTACTTATAAAGTACATAGATTATTTCCGATACAAATATAAATTATTACACATAAAAAAAGAAAAGAAATTTTGGTTGTGTTGGACGCCGAGACGCTTCAAATTTTTCCCACATAAGTGAATTCAAATTCATAATATATATCTCTATCTCTGTAGAAACAGAAACAAGGACAATTTTTTGACACGCATACCGAATAAACGATTAAGTTCGAAGCTACATTGGATTGATTCGTCGTTATCTACAATAAAATATTTTATTATTACAACACTTGTTAACGTCCCACATGGTAATATTCCGCTTGGTACCGTGGAAACCTGCTGCTTTAGTCCGTAAGATTACAATGACAGTCGGCGGAAAATTACCTCGCTAGTGCAGGGTCCTTTTATTTCCTTCGACCGACGCTGTAATTTTCAGCAACTGACGTGAAATAACATGCTCTGGCGCGGCGTGTTTTATGCATCAGTGCAATTTTACCACGACAGAATATGTGAAATTTCGAGAACATTTTTTACAGTGCAACCAGAGTTTTCTTCTTGAAACTCTTCAACTTGCATTAATAGTTTATCCTTTATTTTTTCACTACACCATGTACTTAAATTGGTTGATTTGGAAATTATATCACTATTCGTTTGAAAATTCTTTATTCTTATGTCTTTGAATTTACCATACAAAATTACAAATATTTTCAAATTTGCATATTACTTTAAAACATTCTTTATTCTCTTCATTTTCATTGACTTTGCTTCCTCCAACCAAAGTTTCAGATCTTTATGCTCTAAATTAACTATAGAACCTGTTCTTACACTATTAAAAAAAAAAGCATTCTCTATATCATCCCACCTGATTCTCTTTTCCTCTTGATTCGATACCGCTGTTCCTCCTACTTTCTTCCGTAGTTGTTTTATTTTCCTGTTGAATGCTTTCAGTAATCCAAGTCCTGATGTTATGCCCATCTTCTCATGCACTGACAGCTACTTCTTGTTCATTTTCTAAATTTTATTTAGCAATGGGATATTTTGTTTACCAAATATCAACCACTTTTGACTTTCTAAAAACCTTGAACTTTCTTTTAATATTTGATACGCTTGTTCCATTATTCCAATGAGCCTTTTCAAATATTCCGGATTCATTTTTTTTTTCTATAAAAATTCAAGTCAACAACACAATGTTCAAATTGCAAATGATTTTTTTAATATTGAGATTACTCAATTTTATACCAGTAAAACTATTTACATCCTTGTCTAAAATAGAAGAAGAGAAAATTATTCTAGAAAGATTTATTTTCCTAATGATCTAAAATGTTCTTAGTGTTTTTAGAAAAGATGATTAAAACCTTTGAATATACTGCAAAAGAAATGTGTCATCTTACATAACTACAACTCTACCATATATATATACAGGGTGTTTTTTTTTAACTTGAGACAACGAAATATCTAAAAAAATACGCATCCTACGGAAAAAATGTCTGGAATAAAAACTTTTTATTTTCGAGGGGGAAAAAAGATTTGTTAAAATTTACCCCACCCCCACCCCCACAGGAGGCAGGGGTGGGGGTAACTTTGTAATTTCAAATGGCAACCCCAATTTTTTATCACAGATTCAGATT
>CAKNWT010301137.1:0-12428 GCA_932066315.1 Andricus coriarius | reverse complement strand
CGATAAAGAAATATAAATGTGAAATCGTTTTCAATTCATATATACTGCCGTCGGAAATTGTCGGTACGATCATAATAATAGTTAATCTCCTCTGAGAACTTCTTGATTGTGTTTCAATTAACTTTTTAATTTCTTGAATGTTATATCAGATGTGTATTTATTTGACTATTTAGTTCCTCTTGCTTTTTATGATTTTAAGTCAGACTCTGGGGTGAACTGAAAAAGAATCAGCCGCAGACCCAATTACATCAACTTCCCCCACTCTTTTATCAGGAAAATATCACCTAACGTAAAATCTACATTTTTCGTTTAATTCTTTGAAATAATATTAGGTCAGCTATCTAGAATGCGAGTCAGACGAGTGACGCATACTTATGAAATGTATAAACAATGTATTTGTTGGTAAAATTAAAGACCGATCAACTTTAGGCTTACGTTTTTTGTTCAATTCTATGAAAAATATGACGTCACTTTTCTGTTGGCAAATATCAAAGAAGAACCGCTAAGGAATTTTAAATTAAAATCACCCAAGAAATTATGTCAGACGGGTGACGAATAGTTGTGGAATGTCTAACCAATCCATTTTTTTATGAAAATAAATCCTCTCAATCGCATGCCTAACGTTTGTTCATTGACATCAGCATACAAATTTAATTAAATCTCTTATGCATAATCTGTTCAACATCAATATTTTCCACGCGGGGTTCCTAACAAAAAACTTTTAATCATGGTTGGCATCCTCAGAGTTACGAATTCATCAATTATACGTTGCACATATACATTCTGCCTTATGCATTAAGATTTTATACTTTCAGAAATTATTCACCAACAATGTATAAGTTTTTATATACATTTTTCACAAAAATGAGATTTAACATTTCAGGAGTTTTTATCGTATGCGAGACATGCGATGTAACTTCACTAGTTTTGATTAAACACATTTTTTCCATGTGGCGACGTGATCTGTATTTGAAGGTACTTTTTAGTCAAAACTTTGCTGTTTGAGCAGCCTGGTCAGATATAAAATTGAGATTTTGCCTCTTTTTGGTACACTTAGGAAAAGTCGATCGTATTTTGTCATGTACGCTTTTTTCGAAAAAAATTTGTGATGTGAACAACTTGACATCATCAATAATTGGATTATTAAATACACTGTTAGAAAAATCTGTATGAGATTTAATTTACATGTGTGTGAAGCAAATATGCACTACCGCTACTGAATTGTAACATACATTGGTTTAGTGAATTTAATGTACATGTGTATTAAATTTAATATACAGGTCGTTATATCAGTTTGCGTGAAAACTCAAAGTGCTTTCATTTCTTCAAATCTTGTCAACTATTGGTAGTTAAATTAATAATCTAAAGTTCGTCGACTGAATCCTTATTTATAAAGAAAGTGCAATGTACGGGTGGAACTTTTCCCTAAATTCGCTCTAAATGGTAAAAATTTAACGCGAATACAGTTGATTGTAGGTTAGCTCTGTTATTTATTTGCTTGATTGAACTTTTCGACGTGAAATCCAATTTTATTTTCGTTTAATAGGAAAAAGGTATCATGTTTTATTATTTAGGATCGAAAATGACTGCTAAACTTATTTTGAATTTGTGTAAAGTAGAATGATCTGATTTTTCTTGTAAGTGATTAACATGAATGTGTATGAAATTCAATATACATGCTCTTAATGGCGATTATATATGCTTGATATATTAATTTTAATACACATGGGTATATTAAATTTAATATGATTTTTAACAGTGTGGGTGGGGTCTGTAGTAGTATGCGGACCATTCTTATTGCTACAATCTTTGGTTTATATAGGTTCACACCATTAAAGGTACTCTAACCGCAAAATAATATGATCTTGCTATTGGATATTTTTTCACATCTGTTCTCAATGTAGACCTACTTTTTTTAACCTAAATAAATAAAATGTTTAAAAAATTAAAAATTTGAGCCACGATGTGAATAAAGGTCAAATATTTCTTTAATAATAAATCAAAGTATTTATCCAAAGCAAATCAAATACTTCCATTCAACAAACTTTTTGTTTGCAGAAATTAAAAAATTTGGTTAAATCAACTATAATGTCACGTCCCGCGACGATTATAATAATAATAAATAATTATAAACAATAGATTATAACTTCGTAACATTTATATTTAATAGACTATACTACATAACATTTATATTCAATAGATTATAACTACATAACATTTGTATTCAATAATAAAACAACAAGCTGAAATATCATATCCAATATCCAATTATTATTATTAAAATCATATTATAAACAAACCTAATACTGTTAAAATCATTCGTGAAGATCAGATTTGTAAGGGTCAACCCAACAGACCAAGATGAGCTATACGCATCATCTTTCGCACAACAAACAGGCACACGCTAATCAAAAAGACATAAACTAATCAACAAGGCGACCAGAAAAGCAAACTGGATTTTCAATCTCATACGCTTACACAATGCTGGTACCTATAGCATTTACACAGAGCAGTAAACGAAAATGAGAGATACACACAAATTCTCTCATAACCAACGCAACAAACGGGCACACAACAATTAAAGGCCCATAAATTAATCAGCAAGGTAACCGTAAAACCTAGCCACATTTTCAATCCTATACATCTACAAATGCTGGTACCCAGCGGCCTATATAGAATTTGCAGAACAAACACAGCAAGGAGTCACACATTAATTGAAATACCATAAATTAATCAGCAAGCCAACCTTAAGGACAGACCAGATTTTCGGTCCCACACGTTTACAAAATGCTGGTACCTACAATACTCAGGTAAATGATTTAAGCATCTTGACCTACTTATTTCTATGCAACGGACACCAGCATCTTCGATGGAAAAGCAATAAATATCTTCATCAAGATGACAGCTATAGGAGGGTGAGCCTCACACAAATAATAAACGCAAACTTATGCCCTTCTACGCATTAGAATATATCTGCCATTGTCACCTAGGAAGGGATACCATATATTTTGGCAATTACCCCATTCTTCATATTTAGGCACATCACGATTCCTCATTGCTCATTGGCTATCTTATTAATTACCCCCTTGGACTAGGAAGGGATATAATACATATTAGCTACTGCGACACTCTTCATATATGGGCATACCTTGGATAATTATACCCCTACCACTCTTCTACATAATCAAATATGCACGCTGATTGGGACAAAGATTAATCCCTACTTCAAAAAATTATCAACCCTGTGAGAATCCTAGGAGGGATCTCGCATATAAATACAACAGATTCGGAAGCAGAAAGTCAGTTTTAGTTCAGTTTCATCTACACCAGTTGCGGCGCAGTTTAGTCTACAACGGTTTCCCTCCAGTTTAAGTCTAGAACAACACCCAGTACAATCATCGAAACCCTAAACTCCGGTCCAAGTATTCGGCCCGTCAACATAGTACCGTCGCATCGTTCGGCCTTCCATTTCTTTAACTTCTGTGTGGAGAATCTTCATTCAAAGGAGCACCTGTCATCAAACCTTTTGACCAGGTCACCCCAGCCAGCAGTCCGACTCCATTCATCGGTCACCCCTTACGGGCCCCTATTCAGGGTCCCGAGGATTCAAAGGCGAGGCCCTTCGTCTCAACAAATAAAGAGGGTGGACACGAGTCGACACCCGAACAAACTTGTGGACTAAAACTAAACAAAAGGATTTGGTCTGAGGCTTTGCAAAGAAAGAGCAATCCAGCTGCATCTGATTTAAAATTAACTTTTCTATTTCATTTTTCCAACTGTTATTGTTCAATAAATAAATGTGAATTGATTTATAATATTTAAACTCATGTTGAACTAATTTCAAGTAGTGGTAGTTATCCTCATCCCTGTTTTTTTTAGTTTTCTTTTTAATTAAAATTCAAAAACGAGGAACGATCTTTTTTAATTACAAGGTAATTAATGTTTTCTTAAGACGTAACAATAATATTGAATGTGAACAATCAAATTTGAATAACCAACAAATTTGGTTGAATCAACCAAACCTTTGGTTGGCCATATATCAATACATTTATTTGGTTGATTGAATTGAATTTTTGTTGAATCAACGAAATCTTTTTCTGAGTGTGTATGTTAGGCTCAATGGCCGAAAACGGCCAAGGACTGAAAAAAACAGCCACAACGCGTTCTGGCCGTTGCGGAAATGCCACAACGCGTTGTTGCTGTTTTGAAAATGGCCAAAGACCGAAATAAACGACCAGCAGGCGTTCTGGAATTCTTGAAAATGCCAGACAGCTCTCTGTCCTTTTTGAGACGACCAAAGCCCATTCTGCTTTGTACTTTTCAAAAGGGCTGACGCGAAACTGCCCCTTAGTGTAAACGAGCTATATACGACGCACCCCGTGTGGAAAAATTTCGTGGCAGTCTTGAATCATGCTAAAGCCAGTACAGTTTTTCTCGAGCCTGTCTATTCACGCAATACTAGCCTGGCGCTGCACTGGTGCTGTCTAGTTTTGTTACGTGTTTTATTCAAGCCTTTCTGCTGCTGGTCCCAGTCTTGGCGCTATCTAGGAGTCCGTTACGAATTTGAATATATAAAGATTGTCCAGATGTTAGCTAGTTTCTAGATAGAATCACGGTTTGGACTTAAACAAAAATTACAGAGATAAATGCAGAAAATAATCATTTTTGTATAAAATATTGAGGAAATTACAATACGTAATTGCACAAATGCTCAAGCAATAATTAACTGTACACTATTATATATTTAAGATAGTAAACAATAATTTTTTAAGGTGATCGAAACCTTAATACAAGAACTGTCTTCTTAAGAACGATTTTTTTAAAGAATGTTTAAAAACATTTTCTTTCTATTGAATTATATAGTAAAGTTATAATAAATTAATACTAAATTCATAATAATTTTAATATGTATAATATTGATGATATTCCAGTAAATCAAATATTATTATAAATGATTTATACAATAATTGTTGAAGGTGATCGAAATCTTAATACAAGAACTGTATTCTTAAAAACGATTTTTTTTAAGAATGTTTAAAAAGAATTTCTTTCAATTGAATTATATAGTAAAGTTATAGTAAAGTTATAATAAGTTTATATTAAATTTATAATAATTTTAATATGTATAATGCTCTGTATAATATTGATGATATTCCGGAAAATCAAATGCTATTGTAAATGATTGATTTAATTTATGTTAGTTATTTATTTGTTGCGTAAATGATAATTAAGCCTAACGAATTAATTATTTGAAATAGTAAGCAATCATTATTTCGTAGCCTAATCGCAAGTAAAATCATACAAACTTTATTTTTCTCACTGATTTATTCACACATCAAGCACTTATAATGTTTAGAAAATCGTTCATGTTTTATTGAAATTACATCAGAAGTTCGACACCCGCCGTATATACAAGAGATTTGCGGAAACTCATTTCTTCATTTTTTTCTGTACAAAAACTTTTTTTATATTTTTAATTAACTGCGAAATCTATATATTGGACTCTTATGGCATAAAAAATAATTATATGATTTAATTGATAATTGTTTTTTTTATAAAAATAGCCATCTGTCTAGAAACCAGTCGATCCGAGCGTTACATCCCAGTCTAGCCACTGGAACTTCAGCCTGTGGCGCGCCAGTGTCGACTCAAGGCGGACCAGAGAGAAACGGTACAGCGCCACGAAATTTTTCCACACGGGACAGTGAGGAAAAAATACTTCAATTGTTTATATTTGTGCTATCTGCTTGGGCCTATTTATTGATATTTTCTCCAAAACAAGAGGTTAGTAAAATTTCTTTCGTTGAATAGAAATTTTGATTGCAGATGAAATTTCTCTATTTATTTAAATGTTGCAAACAAACTAATGAATATAACTTATATCTGTCCAATTTTCCAAATTTAAATGCATTACTTACACAGATTTTCTCAACCTTCGGTCCCTACACCTATTTTTTCGATCGAGATCCCTACAATGGGTCAATTTGACCTTCGCACTTTTTGATCGCGTACCATTTTATACCAATACGTCTGATTGAATTGAAAAAATTCTTAGATATACTATAACTATTGTAAAATGCATTGGTATATTCAAAAAAATAATTTTATAATGAATTGCATACAAAAAAAATTCCCGAAAATTAAAAAAAAAACATGTTTTACTGAAAAATTCATAACTTTTTTAATTTTCATAATATTAAGCTGAAAATTTAGGTGTACGTTGTCAAGATAAAGCAGAATTGAAAAAAAAATAGTCTATATATGAACACTTTAAAAAAGGTATTTATTTTGCAAAGTGAACGAGGTCATATTTCGGGTAATGAAAATAGTGTATTTCTGGGTAAAAATTGTCAGAAAAGCGTTATTATTTACATTAAAACATACATTTTCTACACACATGCATAAAGTCTTCTTAAAATTCTAAAATATACATGTTTTTTTATACATAAGTACAATAATTTTTTTTTGCTGCCCGTTAACGGGCAGCAACTCTTTCTGCATTCTTATTCAAACGTATATATATATATATATATATATATATATATATACTCGAATAACACTGTACCATTCTGAATTTATTATTTGCAAAGACTTTGTGCAAATGAAAATTGATTTACACTATTAGGCAAATAGTACTCAAATCAATGGATCCCACACACCTGGGTCAATGTGACCCATGCGCTGTTTCGAACGACACTGAGCGTGCGACTGCGCGCTGTACCGTGGCGGGGACGCATAGAATGTATAGTCAGAACATCAAACTATAGTTGGAAGATGGCGGGCGCGCCAATTTACGAACTCCCTCTCAAGTATACACAACCAAAGTTGATGTATGGGTCAATTTGTACCAGAAGTGGGACCGAGGGTTAATAAAATGTTCAAGGGTAATGTCTCATTGCAGACGAACACCAACAAGTAATAAAAGTTAATAGTTTAAACAAGTATTATGAACAAATTCATTCATTTGGTATTTTTATTCATGTGAAGAATAGAACTGAAGAGCATTATGATTAAATAAATGAATAAAGTCTTTATTTATTGGCTAAAAGTAATAATTTTATTTGTTTTCACACTTAATATTTGAAGGGACTTTACGGACTGCATCTGCTACAAGTTCTGGTTCGAAACAAGATTTTATATTTCGCAAATATAGGAGGTATTGTATTGATAAAAAGTGTAAATGTCGGTCCAACTACGTTATGTGTAATTCAAATAGTTCGTGTAAAAACAAATAAAATTATTACTTTAACCCAATAAATAAACACTTCATTAATTTTTTTCATCATAATGCTCTTCAGCTCTATATTCTTCAGATAAATAAAAATGGCAAATAAATTAATTTTTTCATAGAACTTGTTTAAACTGTTAACCATTACTATTTTTCGGTGTTCGTTTGCAATTAAACATTATTATTAAACATTTTAATAAGAAAATCTGTGTAAGTAATGCATTTGAATTCCGAAAATTCAGCCGATATATGTTATATTCATAGAATTTGTTTCTAAAATTTTTAAAAATGTAGAAATTTCATCTACAATTAAAATTTCTACTCAACGAAAGTAACTTGACTAACCTTTGATTTTTAGAGGAAATATTAATAAATAGGCCTAAGTAGATACTAAAAATATAAACAATTGCATTTTTAAAATTAAGTAAAAAATTAGTATAATTTTGTTTACGGTTGTTCTACTCTATTAAAGTGCCATCCACTCTAATTATTTAAAAAGATACTTTGATCCGTTCAGATTTGAGAAGTCCGCAGATTTTTGTCCCAAAGAAGTATTTTTTCCACTGTGCGTCGTATATAACATAGTTTGAGTACACTCAAAGACAGTTTCGAGTGAGCCCTTTTGAAAACTACCAATCAGAGCAGGTTTTGGTCGTTTCAAAAAGGCCACAACGCGTTCTGGCATTTCTGCGAAGGCCAGGATGCGTTGTGGCTATTTTTTCGGTCTTTGGCCGTTTTCGGTCTTTGAGCCTAACATATATACATTCAAAATAAGCATACAAAGTTTCTAATTACGTATTCGAATAGTTGTATTTTTTGTATCCTTATGCTGAAAAATTTTTAGTTCTGAGCTTAAAAAATTCGAACTTTCTTCCCGCCATATTATCGACTGATCTAGTTGCGCATGCTGATGATGGTTCTCCGCCTCCCCGACCATCCTGGGAAATCACCCTCGCCCGATTGGTTTTCGAGACCCTGTAGTTGAGTTGCTCACGCCATCTTGGATGTTTCCTGACGCGGCGACCCACCCATAACTAGCACCACTAGTACGGCTTACATCAGCAGCAGTATTTGTCAGCACTACAGTGCGACCGCGCCGCGACCGGGCTCTCTTTCCGTGATCAAAAGTTTTGTTTCCAACCGTAATCGATCGCCATTCGCCGCGAAAAGGGCTTGTTCCTTAAACGAGCTGATCGGGCTCTCCCACAGGTAGTGATTTTAATAAAGTGCTGAAAACTTTCCGGGGTGTACTGGGGTGAAAAAGTGATTAATTTGTTTTTTGCGGAAGAAATGCAGGGTGTAATTGTGTCAGTCTTCCTCGGCACACTTTGTGTCGGCCAAATACAGGTGAGTGTCACCAAACCACCCGACGAGTCAAGAATAACAGAATAGCTGTATAGCAGATAATTAAGAATAATCACTAACTTTGGACAATTCAAAAAATTAAGGATTAAAGAAAAAGCTGCCAAAAGTACGATAAAAGTACACTCTAAGAAGCAATTGAAATATTATCTATGCTGCTTTATACGACAGAAATGATCTTGTTTAATCAAAAATAGTTTATGTTACTCTTCAAGTCGAATGTACAGGCATATCTATCTTAAAAATATGGCCCTACTTTAGCCCCGGATAATTCCGATTCAAGTCTCCTTTAGTTCTGTGAAACACTCCTTGTCTTCTTTTCACTCTTACTTTAGCCGTGGATGATCCCAATCAAATCCTCCTTCGGTCCTGCGTAACCATCCTGGTTCTCTTCTAAATCTATTTGGAGCTACTTTAACACTCTTTGTAACTTCCTATAATCTCCACAATAATTTTGAAGACCGTATATAACACCTCGAAATTCTGAGATAAGTGTATGTAAATTTTCAATATTCACATAAAAAACTGTATTTTTTATCATTTTACCTGAAAGATGCCATCATTTATTGTGTACGACTGCTGCCAAATGCGTATAGGTATGCGAATCTGAAAAATAAAGATAGTTTGTAGAAATGTGCGTGACAGTTGAAACAAATAGGTGTTTCAGATAAGAAATAGCTATTCGGGTAATTTAGGAAGACAAAGATTCCAAACATCGAGCTCAATCAATGAGACATCAAAATCACCAACCATTCATCCAATACAAAAATTAAGATTCAATATATGGCTTGTGAAATGTAAAAAAGCGTTGATTCCTCGTGTCTGAACATCGTTACTTAACTTGAACCCACGATGCGTTCACAAGAAAAAATTTTTTGATTTCGAAAAAATCACAACATTTCTTTGATATTTTAAGTGTGCATATCAATCACTTAAAAATCAATATATGCCAACATTTTAACATATTATCCAATTAATCATAAGGATAAATTTCTCTTACTTTATACAGAAAAATCTTTCAAATAGAAATTGTCAGCATTATTTTTTCACCATTATTCGCAAGGAAAGCAATTTTTGAATCGATAAGGAAATATATTATATAGCTGACATCAAAATGTTGAAATTCTGGGAATAATGTTCGCAGAGGTTTGTAAATTGTAATGTATAATTTATTTAACAGTTTATGTTAAAAGTATATCCAGATTAAAAGGCCTGAGTAAAATAGAAAGAAGTGGAATTAATAGCAGAACTTTCTTTTAAATTTAAATTCATATATTTTTCCAAAACTTGGATTCCAACTCATAGACTCGCGAAGTGATATACAGCTAAATCAAAGATATGAGAATCTGTAAGTGGGGAATACAGTTTCCTATTTTTTTTTTTAAATTACTTTTTTGAAATATACGTTACTTTCGTTGATTTTTCAGCATTTTTCTGTTTGAACTACAAATTTTTTTTTGTTTATATCTGAATAGAATATTCATCAATCATATTTGAACCCTACTTTTTTATTTAACTACATTTTAATCTTACTTACATTGTCATTATTTTCTATTTTGATATTCAATTTTAAATGCACCAGGTGAAAATGATAATTTTAATCGACTGACGGATAAACATATGCTCTACATTTGAATAGGTATAGTTTTGTGCCACTGAAATATTGCTAAGTCGTTTAGCAATTGCTTCAGTGAAGAAAACTACTAATTGAGATTTAGGAGGTAGGTATCAACTTTTTAACACAAAATATATACTGATATGCATAATATATACTTATATATACTACTATGCTCTTGTTAATCTTTTTTTTCACTTTTTTATATAAGGAAAATAATTCAGCTAATTAAAATTGAATTAAGCCATGCTTTCATAATTTTAGTTTTGTAACTGTCCCTAATCTCATAACAATGAAATAGTGATTCGCGAGGTGATTCGTTCTAGCTAATATCGACTCTCAGCTGTGTATCTACCTCGAACGCTTGGCCAAGGGTTCACTGTCACGCGGCAAAAGCGCAGAGACAGCTAACACTGAGCGTCACTTCTATTGTACTTATGTTTTCGCTAATTCAACAATATAGAAACAATTTTTTGAAGAAAAAACGTTACGTGGCCTTAAGGCCACGTAACGAGTGGGTCACGTGATCAAGCTAGTCCTCAATTTTTCTTTCCCAACTTACGTCAAAACGTAATAAGATATCGCTCTGAAAATTTCGAAAATGAAAGAGGAGGCAATAAAGTACATGTCTGTGCTTTATTTAGGTGGACATTTTGAAAAAAAAAAATTTCCAAGAAAATTAAACTGGAAGCTATATCGATACTTTTTCCCCTCAAATTACGTCTACAGGGAATGAGATATCGTGTTGAAAATTTAGTACGCTAAATACAAGGAACGAAGGAAGGTGTCTGGTCCTAAATATTTAGAATGGTGAAAAAAGGTTTCTTTTTTAATTGCTTTTTCTTTATTGACAGAGAATGATACAAATCAAACTTTTTCTGTGAAGCTTGAATGCATCGGTCGATATTTCTTTTTTTCAATAATGAACTTTTTTCTTCCCCTCACTCTGGGCCTTGCTACAAATGGGCCTTTCATATTAATTAATATTTTCTGATCTTTTTTTCGCGTTATTTTAACTTTTAATTTTAAATATGGATGAAAAAATATCGATCTCAGGTCTGACTTGGTCAGCTGGTCCACTCTTTACATGGCCGCAAGGGGCTTTATTAGAGTAATTAAACGGTCAGCAAGTTTCAGGCCAAACGGTTGAATATTTTTGTCTAATTTTTGGCATACGTCATGTAAATAGTATTCTGTTTTGCCTTTCAGAACCACTTTTTCGAAAAATTGTTCCTATTTTGTTTAATAATCAAAAACTTATAAGTACAATAGCAGTGCCACACAGTGTTAGTTGTCTCTGCATTTTCGTCGCGTAGCCCTGTACACTTGGTGAAGCGTTCGAGGCAGATAACTCGCTGCGAGTCGAATCATTCGAAGCGAATGACCCTTTCATTGTTATGGGATTAAGGACGGTTACAAAAACTGAAATTATGAAAGCATAGCTTAACTCAATTTCAATTAGATGAATTAATTAATATAATTAGAATAAATTGAACAAAGGATTCATGAAAATCGGTTAATATTTTCAGTAATAATGAAACAATGTAAGTGCATGCAAAAGTATAGCTGTGCTAAAAAGTAGAAACCTACTCCCTGAATCTGAATTAGTAGTTTTCTATTAGGGAAATTGTGCGCAATCGTTTACCAATTTATTTACTATGTATGTGTACTAATGTTTAGTTGAAAGCTACTTATTCACTCAGGAAGGCTGAGTAATTAAAATACTGAGCCTTACTAAATAAATGAGCAGTTTTCTACTAAAGAGTGTGAGAAATGCTTACTAAAGAAATTACTTAACGACTTCGCCATTTCGCAGAAGTACAACACTGTGCCTACTCAGATGTACAGTATATGTTTATCCGCCGGTCGATAAAAATTATAATTTTCACCTTGCACCTCAATAGTAATGTTTCACCAAGATTGTGTTTAACACGGAAAAAAGTGAATCGTTAGAAGAACTCTCTAAACCATTAGCTCTAACTATTTTAAATTGAAACGCAGCTTTTCGTCGGTGAATTTTGTTCAAATTACTATTTTGTGTTTTGGTAAGTTAAACTGACTTATAAAAAGAGTAGGATGAACAATTTCAAATAGTAGGATGCAATGCACCACTTAGTAACCATCACACTCAGCGAGATGAAGAGTTACTATTCGTGTATAGTGAGCCTTACTTCTATGAAGAGTAACTTCGCCGATTTCGCATTGTAATGCATATATGTATAT